>UPTC01000128.1:10648-64708 GCA_900537255.1 Acanthocheilonema viteae | reverse complement strand
TCATTGCCGTACATTAAACATGCCGCGCGTTGCTTACTGTTGTTCCACTTTTAATTGAAAATCGTTATTATAATCCACGATTCTGTGAAAAAAGGAGAAAAAAAGTCTACTATCATAACAATAAACAAATGACATTTTTCGGGATGGTCAATGAAGTTGTGGCAATATTTTTTGATTTTGGTATAGCACATATGAATAACTGCACCACGCTGGTTGGAATAAAATAACACGGTGATTAAGGACAGAACATTAAAATTAAGCATTATACAAGTTGTTTACCAAAAAAAGTAAAGTGTGCAAATAAATAATTTTCAACCTACAAACTTTATTTTCGGTAAAAACTTAAGACAGCTTTTCCAATAACATTTAGCCACATCCTCCAAGTAACATTGAAAAATCTGATATTTTTTTGTTTCTCCTTTTTTTTTGTAATTTCATAGTAAGGAGAATGAAAGAAAATGGTTTAAACAGTAAGACTTGAGGTAACTACACTGCTGGTCTTACTACGTTGTTTATGGTATGGAATGTGATCAAGCATAGTTAGTGGTCAAGATATTAGAAAAGATGACCAAGACCAAGATGATTGTTTCTGTCTCTCGAATTGCTTTCTTTAATGAAGTATTAAAAATTATATACTTTCGTTGGTGATTAACAGTGCTATGATAAAAAGATTAAACATGGAAATTCTATCAACTTTTTCTATTTAAAATTATGTTAGAAGAAAGACTTATAATATGCAATTATCAAGGATTTTCCTTTCTTCTCCCTATCATGTATTATCATGATTTAGAATATAGTAGCTGGGGTATCCCCCAGCTCCCTATTCTAAATCTGAGGTATCCTGAAGTTTTTGTTTATAAACTTCAAAGCATATGAATAAAATAGATTATAACCAAATTTATGTTTTAGTACCATTTTTGGTGCAATTAAGAAATCGCACCAATAATGGACAATACAGGGCATGTGATAGATCAAACTTAGCTACGTTAGTGTGTTTCCCTTTGATGCAGAAAGGGTGTTGTCGGATTTATATCATCTTAAAACATATCTAATTAAGAAAACTTTTCAGCAAATGAATACTTTTCAAAAATTTGTGTACAGTGCTGAAATTAGAAAAATGTAGAAAATTTTTCAATTCGATTTGACACTCATTTATTTGTATCACATTTATTTTGTCTTTTGTTTTATTGAACAAATTTCTATAAGCATAATTAAGTTATCGATAGGACTTACTGGAGAAGCATTGTTACAATGTAAAGAGAGTAGCATTAACTAAAATTAAAGTAAAAAAATTGATGGACATACAAAATAAGCTAGTTCGAACACACTCATCAGAAGAAGCATGATCAAAAACTTGAGTTTTTTAGAAAATTTAAACAAAAATGAATGATTCAACTATTTTTCTCTTTTACTAGAATATGAACATCATTTCATTGCTGTTAATTGGATTCCTTGTCATTGTAAATTGATGATGTTGTGTGGTGGTATTCAAGATGGCAACTTTTTTGAACAGTAAAATAGTAGTGGTCAAAATGAGCAGATGAGACTCTAACAATTGTAAAATAAAGCTTCATTTTTTTTAGTCAAGAGATCAAAAAAAAGAAAATATGAAAATTTATAAACACATGTAGATAAAGTAATATTAACATAAAAGCAATAACTGGATAAAAATTTGAAAATAAAGCAGCAAAAAGAGGAAATATATGCGAAAAATCGCATAGCTGGAAATTAAACGAGCCTGCTAAAAATTATCAGTAATTTATGAAAACGATGCATTTTTTTCATTCTTAAATCATTTTAGCTGATTTCATTTTGAAAATCACTTTAATATATTTGATGATGAACGAAACAGGTTAATTTAATTTTGATCTATTATTGTCTATGACTTACGGAAGCTCTAATTTTCCTGCTGCTAATGTTTTCCCGCTACTTTACAAGCCTGATTGCCTAAAAAAATTTCTTCCCAAACTACAGTCTAATTATTACTGAACGAAGGGAAGATCAAAAAATATTCAAATTTATTTTTTAACGCACATTTATACCACAAACCTATGATATCTTTTTGTTTGGAAATATATAAGATCGAACAAAACTGATAATTGTGATAGGAAAAAGAAAAAAGAAGCTTAAATAAAATCTAAAAGGGGTAAATTCTGATGCCACTTTATCTTGCACTTCTCTCCCAGATATATCAGCGATAAGTGCGATAAAATGGAGCATTTCCAAATTGAAATACTTGTCAGTATTTCAATTTGAGAACAGGTCTGATTGTATTTTTTATTAGTTAATATTTGAATAAAATGGAGAAGGCATATGAGATAAATGAGTTAATAACTGAAAGGCCTATTTAGATGTCATTTTACTATATTTTATGGAGAGAACTGTTGATGATAACAATAGGATGACATGAAAATATTTGATGTTTTTGGAAAAATTTATGATTTTCTGAGGTTAGCTTTAAATTTTTGCTATCAAAAAACGCGGATTTTAATGGAGTATTAGCGCAATAAATTAAAAATACTCCGAATATATGCTTTCATTTTTCAAAATATTATTTCCAATAATAAAATAGAAATGACTGCCCTGTGTCTGAAAGATTTAAAATAAATTTTGTGAATGATCTGGGCATAGGCAAAATTTACTTTATGATGCATTTCTTTAATTTATCAATTTAGTTTGTTGAAATTCTATTGCAACAAAAAAATAAATAAATTTTCATATAATTTCATTCTCAATGAGCGCAGAAATCGAAATAGACATTACAAATCGTAGTGCTTATTTTGTAGTGTTAGAAATCTATTTAACTTTCTAATATTTAAAAAGATAAAAGTATTGTATAACAAAAACGAATGTCCATCAGCCAGTATTTTTTTTTTCCAAATGTATCTTTCAAGCATTGCCACTTCAAGAAGAATCTTTCAATCAACTTGTATTTTAAAAAAATAGCAATTGAAGAATGCTAACTTTTTTTAATATTTTTAGATGAAGATAATTCATCAAAATATATTAATCTTAGTTAACTGGTTAAATTTTGTTATGATTATTAATTTAAAATTATCTTTTAGTTCATTGCTGTCAGTTGTCACTCTGAACAGCTAGCTGACAGTAAGCTCAAACCAAATTCACTGGTATATATTTAAGATTTTATTGTTACATTGTTTCAATACCACCTCACTTTTCAGAATCTCTTGTCCATCACAGTGACAAAAAATTTCAAATAAATTGCATCTCAGAAAATTTCATTTCTGTCAACATAAAAATGAAATGCCATATTTATTACATTACTAAAAAATAAAAATAAGTTATATCTCAGAATTTGAAAGTCTTTCACTCCGAAGCACATATATGTGACCGGAAGTTTTACATCGAAAAGGCACAGTATAAGGAATATACGTTTATTCTGCATCCATTATGTCAATATGCAGTTTTCAATGCTTAAAACAATCTTGTAGTTAATTTAATCTGCAATCATCTAATTTAATTTTCTAGATTTGCTTAACTAAAAGCAAATATTATAGTTCGAAAATTTTTATTATTCTTTGAAAACATGAGTGGTTTGGCCAATATTAGTCGAGCTTGAAGTATTAAAAGAATAAAATAGTACCTAAATTTAAGAAAAACCGATCTGTTATCTAAAAAAATTCAAATATTAGATTAATACTTTGCACAAAATATTTTAGATAATTTAAAGGAAGGCATTTTCAATAGTTGAAAATAAATTAACCGTCGTTTGGCCAATATTAGTCGAGCTTTGAAGTATAGCTGAATTTTGTAAAATTTTTAAATTGTGTATGTTTTGGAAACTAAATAAACAAAAATGGCCTGACATTGTAACACTTATGTATTTAAATTTATGGATCAGATCAGCTGAAGAGTTCAATTTTAAAAGATGAACATGCATCCTCATAAAAATTTGCATTGAAGATATTAGAAGTTATATCAACTTTTTTAAAAATAACAGCAATTTTTCAAAGTGCGCAATGGTATTGTAAGGTGGCAAAAATAGTAATCAGTTAGCTTATATTGATCGAATGTAGTTCTTGAAAGTAGTTGAAATTATTTAAAAACAAATGATATCTTTTTTATGGTTATGACATTTGAACTGTGGGACGATTTTTTTTTCTTTTTCTTGTTGAATGAGCTATTGCTAGTTGCCATTCCTTCAATAATGCGCTTGTAGCAATGCACGGAAGCATACTCAGACACTTCAAGTTTTCACTAAAATTTAAGCTCATAGCAGACACACAATAATAAATCCTGAAGTTTAAATTAAAAACTGAAGCAAAACTTGACACGTTTATGCTCTCTGATGTATGTGCAATTCCAATATCTAACATATCACAGTATGCATTTAGATAATTGGGGTTAATATCTTCAGAATCAATCAAGATTTCTCGGTAATATCATTTGAAAAGAGCTAGAGTTCTGTGTGAGGAAAAGAGCGCACGTTAGAGTGGCGCAGTGTAATGTGAGCTAAAAATTGTTATGGTAGGAAGAGGTGAAGCTAAAGAATGTGTGAAATGTGTAAACGTAGCAGCAGGCTTCTTCCAACTTCTCAAAGCTAGTTAAAAGCCTCCTCGTTGTTGAATTCATTGTACATTCTGTTTGTGCCACGCTACACTACCACTAAGTTCCCCCTTCGCTTATCTTCATTACGCGCTAACGATGGTGAGTTATGCTAACTTCTTTCTTAACTTCTACTTCATCTCAAATTCCTACTATATTTCTATTTCTCATCAATAGTCCAACTTCCATCAAGAAACTTTTAACGCCTGATACAATCCAAATTACATGATCTATTAGAAAATTTTAGTTTTAAATCCAATGAAATTATCGGTTTATCCAAATCATTCATAGTATATGTAAAACTGATTATTACTTCTTATTTGTTTGATCTGTTATGATCACCAGCATATACATCATATGGAAGAGGAAGGAAAGTAATTTCATAAAAATTAACTTGAAACCTTCAAAATCTTGTTCTTGTTAAAAATAATGAAGCAAATCAGTTTGCTATAATGATTTTTATAGTCAAAAGCAGCAAAGAAGAAATCAAGCAAGAAGAAGTCTGGCTCAGAGGCAGCTCAATTTGATCAAAAGACAATCCAAGAATTTAAAGAAGCATTTGGTATTATGGATCAAAATAAGGATGGTGTAATTGATAAACAAGATCTTAAAGATCTTTATGCAATGATGGGACAAATTGCATCAGATGCGCAAATTGATGCAATGATCAAGGAAGCCCCTGGGCCCATTAATTTCACGGTTTTTTTGACATTATTTGGAGAAAAGCTGACAGGTAATTAGTTAATTAATTAGTATTACTCACATTCAATATATTTCCAATAGCAATTCTACCAGACACTACTCACCATCAATCTGGGTGTTACTTATTATCTGGCGATTTATTTCAGTCCATTCGTTAATTAAGTTGTTAGTGAAATAAATGATCCAATCAGTCAATCACTGATTCTTATCCATATTTCACAACAATAATTTAATTTTAAATAAGGTTCATTTATCTCGTATTGTTTTCTCACCAATCTCCAAACTTTGCTTTATAAAATTTCTCTCATAGAACAATGATTTGATTGACATGCAGAAAATTGGTCTTAATTAAATTTATGCATTTACTGCCAAAAATCATTTAACTCTCTCCGACTGCGTTTCTTCTAGTTTTTCTTTGAAAAAAATCAGAAATGAAATGCATTATCGACGTCTCGATGTTTTTATTTCATTAATACTTAACTTTTTCATTCGTTGTCAGTGATAACAACAACGATAAAAAAGCCAAATGATTGCATACGGAAATTTTAGGAACGGACCCAGAAGCAACGATAGTTGGCGCATTCCAAATGTTTGATAAGAGAGATTGCGGAAAAATATCTGAAGAGGAGCTACTGAAAATTTTGCAGAACAAACGAGGGGAACCCTTCGATGATGATGAAATCAAAGCAATGTATAAGGTATCGTTCGTGTTCCATTTCAACTTGACAAACCAGAAATTTCCTTCCACTATCAGTTTTAATTTTAACTTAACAACTTTCGAAAGGATAAATCTTTCACAAATTAACTCATTATTGGCTAAACAGCGCTACTACTAAAAAGGATTTAAATTAAATATGTAATCATTGGTGATATTTTTTCTAATGAATGATTGCTAGTTAGTCAACCATTTTTTTTATCAAGTATTTCTTTAAACATTTATAAGCAATCTTTTAATATTATTCATTTAGGGTAAGCCACCAATTGAAAATGGCCAAGTTGACTACAAAGCATTTGCTCATTTGATAACAACGGGCGCTGCTGAAGAACTTGCCAAGGCATAACAACGGCAGCAACTGATGTGCATCGTTAAAGTAATGTTACGGGGGCACCTTTGTGTAACTTTTATTCTTAAATCAAATAAATTGAAAAAAATGTAATTAATTGCTCCCACAAAACATTATTAATTTCATTATCGTTTATTTATCTAACAAAATATTTATATTTAAGTAAGGGCGCTACTGCTGTCGGATTGCACACTCATGTTCCATTCCTTTCTTTCTCCAACTTCATCCATCAAATTTCCTTTTTTGTGCCTTTAATTTTTTTCAGACA
This sequence comes from Acanthocheilonema viteae, assembly GCA_900537255.1. Taxonomy (NCBI): domain Eukaryota; kingdom Metazoa; phylum Nematoda; class Chromadorea; order Rhabditida; family Onchocercidae; genus Acanthocheilonema; species Acanthocheilonema viteae. Next base: position 58,108 of record UPTC01000128.1, on the reverse strand, counting down.
TGCATTTGTTTGTTCTTATGCATTTGTCTTATTAAATTCATTTGCTTCTAATGATTATGCTAGAAGCAGTAATGAAATTATTTTGCATTGGAAATTTTGTTATCGCTCTTTCACAAATCTACGGAACAGCGTATTTTTATATTTTCGGTAATACTAAGCAAACGAAAATAAACGACAAATAGTGATCCGGCAGCCTTCGCGCACAAACTTAATGAACGATTCTGTCTAGCCGACCTATTCGCGTTTTTTATGTATGTTAGATTCAAGCATTAATTTTATTATATACTTGCCGCTTCTGTTTACACATCTTCCGAAATTCTCCATTTTGCGAATTGGTTTTTAAATTCAAACACGTTTTTAAATTAACGAAGTAAAGGTCTAAAATTTAAACGATACTAATGAAATAATATAATGGCTATTATAATACACTAAATATCAACAGAAGAATGCTATTGATGAAATGAAAAATAAAATTTTAAAACAATATTCCCTTATTAAAAATAGATCGCTATTACGATTTTTTTTTCAAGTAGTAATTAGGTAACGTGTATCATTCAAACTATTCTTTTTTTGACGTGTTGAAAAGATAAAAAATAAATGAAGTTAAATTTGCATAATTTAATTGCATCAAAAAGCACAGTATGCGAACTAATGAACAAAGTTATTGGTAGTCAACTAAGGTATGACGTAACGGTCGAGAAGAATATTTCGATGTACAATAATGACGAAATTAAAACGTTGAAATATAGAAATTAGAAGAAACAGATAAATGAGGTTTGAAAGGCAGCAAAATCAAATCAGAAATTAACAGTTTATTTTAATAGAATCAAGAAATTTCTATCATCTACCAAATATCATAATTTGATAAGTAGAAAAAAATTGCAAAAATCAGGCGTTATTATCAATCACTAAGAATGGAAAGAATATTTAAGGAAGATGGAGAAAGTGGAATAGTTAAGAAGCACGGGTTTTGAGAATAATTAAAAAGCACGACTTTAATGAGAACAGGCTGTAAGAGTGACATATAACGCTGCGACTGCTGTTTTAAATCTTTTAGTTTTCTAGTTATTCATATCATATAAATAATGTGGATTCAAGAATTCTTAGAATATTTATTAAATCGATCTACTTCTTGAAATTTTATAAAAGAATGTAATAAAGTCATAAGTTCATTAAAGGATTCACTGCATTGTATTTTACTCTTATAAGTAATGCAAAAATACAAGAACTGCATTAAAAATACGTCAGCCGTGAAGAAAAAATCAGTTGCAGAAATATTCAATCAAAACAGTTTTTAAATCGCCTCAATTTGGAAATGACGTTTTCCAGATAAAAAATCACTTTTTACCCTTGAGATATCGAAAATCTCAATAATTCAGATTAGTTTTTGAAGAATTCACTGAAACATTAAGTGTTGGCCAACCTAATGAATATTATTAGAGAAAAAAAGAGCCTAAACATTCTTAGATTCTTAATTTGACTGCTAAATTAAACATTCTTCACTTATAAAATTTAAAGCAAATAACATTGATTGGAATTGTAATGCATGATTATTCTTGCCTTATTTGAAAAATTTTTCAAAAAAATGATGCCTGTAGCATTTTAGACTTCCTACTCTTCCTGTCCCACAACAATTGACAATTTGAAACTTTATCTGGAAAAGCTTGTGTGAAAGACTGGGAGACAAAACTGAGTGTTCATTTGCCGTTTTTCAGCAATCTACCATTGCAAATTGGCAGCTAAAAGTGATCAGCATCAATTTAGCATGAGATTATTAATCAAATTTGATAAAGAAAAGAAAGTTTTTCGAATTTATGTGCTAGTCTTTACTAAAGCTTTGTTTAATTACCATAATTAACAACTTACCTGTACAAAAAAAACTTAAAGTCAAGTTTGCATTATGACTATTTGGGAGTGTAGTGAATTTTAATTTCATCCTTTTTGAAAAATTATACAAGCTTTCATGGCAATCCACCTTTTTCACTACAATCACAGCAGTTTTTGCACAAATGTTTTCATCATTGACCATTTTCGTTCATATATGATGGAGGTTAACATTTTGCAGATATGTTGTAACCTCTTATCCTAAGATAAACTGAAAACTAGTAAAACTTCGAATCACTTTTTTTTGAAGAGCTCACGGACCTCCTCATTCTTCCTTTTCTTTTATTGTTAGGAATATTTACAGCACTCTTCTGATAATTGTTTATTGATTCTCATTGGATGAAGATCTCTGCATTCTTGATTTATTCTCATAGAGCTATATGTCTTACATATATATGACTACCATTAACAACTCGTAGCAAATATTGGCAGTTGCAGTTCCATTATTCAACATCTGCCTCTTTTTGTTCTAGACAGGTAATGCATAAAGCTCAGTGACAGTTAAGAAAAAACACTATTTGAAAAAAAAAAACTATGATGAAATTTGGGAAACAGAGCGGGGAAAGAACGAATCATTCAAATTGTAAAAAACAAGTTGCATTCTCAGTCAATAAAAGAATATCTTTCATAGGAGGCATCAATTCAGAGGTTAGGAAAGCAAAGGTATAGAAATTTGAGTGATAAAAATTCACTGTAAGACTACTGGTTTTCTGGAAAACATTTTCTTTCAAGTGTATCATCCTGCAGGTCTATGAAAGTTTGCAGTAAAATAGATTTTTTTAAAAGTCTCTTTTGTAGATGGTTATATACAGTTGTTTTTATAATGACGAAATCAAATTTAAAAATATTTCGTACAACAATCGCAACCTCCTGAAGTAGACATCAAACGAAAGACAGTCTTTTTCATGCTATTTTAGCTTATGATTGATACATTAGACAAAATATACGCGGATAAACAAGTCGAATTTTTCATTACTAATATCGAGAAGACCACTAATTGAGACTGTTGAATGACAGGAAAATACAAAATATTATAGCTAGAACTAATAATTAGGCTGTCAATAATAAGTAAAAGAAGTTTTAGATAGTTAAGAAAGAAAAAATTGTCTTAGATGGTTGGGAAAAGAGAAATTGAAGGAGTCCACAGGACGGAAAACAAGCAAACCAAACGAATACACACTATGTCGATTTCAAAGTACAGTTTGAAAATGAATTATATCATTATGAACTTGGATTTACAACTTTATCAATCCAGAAAAGCTTAAATTTATAATAATCGAAACTTCCATAAATTGTCTTCTAGCACAGTATTTGTAAGAAAAAACCGCAGCTCCGAACAGCAATCTCAGTCATCAGTTTGTGATGAATCAACCTGATGTAATGACCATTCTTCTAATTCACCTTTCGCCCAAACCCAAAATATAAATGCGCCGAATATATAAATGCCTGATGTAAAAAAAAACACAGTATGCCATTCACAGCGCAACTAAAATGATTTAAAATCTGATTAAAGTTTTATCTGACGATAATGATTTCCAACAATATTTTCAGAAGAAACGAGAGTTCTTTTTTGGAAAGAAAAAGTTCGAAATTTGCATTTCTCACTGAAAGTCTTGTAAACTGTTGTACAGGATTAAATTAGTTGAAACAATATCAAGATTGCAAAATAACCTGATTTTTGACGACTGCACCAACAAATAAAGGACTAATCATTCCTGGTAATGTAGCTAATGTATTCGAAAGACCCATAAGGTGACCAGCGTACTAAAAAAACTTTAAATTATCAAATTTCATTATAGACTGCAAAAAAAAGAAATCCTTCAAAATTTACATTTTTAGCTTCTCAAAGTTAAACTGATGCAATAAAAATTACTCGATTTCTTCAATCTTCCTTTTACTTTCGCTGAAATTTTATAGTTACCTGTGGAGCGATATCGAGAGAATTGACGGAGAATGCACTCCATGCAAGACCACCCAAACCAACAGAAATTATCAGCGAAGCGAGTACCAACAATCTGCGCATTTCCGTTGTTGCTAACAACAAAAATGCTGCTTCTCCCAACAATCCTGAAAATTCGAATTCGTGAGAAATCGTAAAATCTGGAAATGATTTAGAGATCGCTGGACGATAACAAGCCATTAAGATGAGTAAAATATAACGAAAATTTTGAACGAACCTAAACAGCAAAAAACTTTTCTCGCTTTAATAGTGGACCACATATAGTTCTTCCTAAGATAATCAGCAAAACCACCAGCAGTCAGGAGCACAATACCCATAGGAACATATGGAAGAGATGATAGCGATCCAGCCTGTTAATTCAAAAGTAATTTCATTCGAAAAATTTTATGACATTGCAAAATGAGAATAAATATTAAAAAACTCAATGTCTATCCAAAAATATACTTTTTCACGATCATAACTAAGGAGATTTTCCAATATCCGTGGTAAACTTGTCAACATTGTATAAAATCCCCAATTCTGGCATACATGTGCAATAACAATGGCCCAAACGGCTCTACTTGAAAGAATATGTTTCCAAGGAACAACCTGAAATTTAATGTCTAACATTCTTCAATGAGCACTCATCCCTATGGAAATTGTATAAGATGTAACAGAACAGAATAAAAACATTAGGTGTTGGAAAACTTCAAACAAAATTTGGTTAAAGATAAATGGAAAATGTAGCTAAATTGAGAAACTAAAACCGATATTATTTCATTAGTTACATTAATGATATCCAATGTTTCACACAATCTTATTTTCATTAGTATATTATGGAATTTGATGTAAACATTTTTTCTTATTATTGAAACAACAGAATCCAAATTAAATTATTCAGTGCTGCGGATTACTCCTCACTCATAAGTTTAGCCGTACAGGATTTACTGCTTGCTTAGTTTCGCGTTTCAACAGCGTTAATTCATCCGTGGTTATATTTGGATCATTTTCCGGCATATCATGAAACTTTTTCACCCATAAAAAGCACCATAACAAAGCAGCTACTCCTGAAATGTTCAGAAATAACTGAGCTTTTAGGCAGCTTCAATAACACATTTACCTACAGTATATTAAAGTAATGGTCTTTGTTCCACTTAAATTTACTTTAATACTTATCAATCCTTCATCATTTTTAGAAACTTACCAAAGAAATAAAATATGGATGGCCATCCGAAATGAAGACCAATAACAGCCGATATAGGCATTGCTATGACGGTTCCGAAGTACGAACCAGCGTATGAAATTGCGCTCATCCGAGTTTTTTCCATCGTTGGTGCCCAGTTTCCCAGTATAGCATGCATTGCAGGATACGAAACACCCTAAGAATATATTTGATAAATTCATTGTTAATTTAATTAATGAAAGTTTCTTATAAATCTATATTATAAACGAAAGCAACGAAAGCAAACATTTATTAAACATGATAAAGAATAATTTACCTCAAAAAGTCCTTCCCAAAATCTTGCTGCCATTATTGAAACTTTCCCAAGTTTTGCCAGTGGAGGAGAAAGCAGAGTGAAAACAGCAGTACCTGAAGAATATGGAGGAATTCTCATATGGTACCAATTAGGAGTGTTGCTAACAAAAGTCAAATTTCTTTTTGTATTCAAAAAAATGAAGTTACAAAATTTTTATATATTCCGCATAATGTTTCTTCTACATTCTCTGGTTTAAGTCAGCAACAATATACAATTTACCGAAAACACCCGCGAAATAAACGAACTTTCCACCATAACGATGTGCCAAGTAACCGCCGAGAAGCTGTGTTAAAAAATAGCCATAGAAAAATGCTCCCAGGATAGCACCTTGTGTTATCGAGTCCCACTCGAACTCAGCTTCCCTCTGCAATTTGTTGGTATTAGAAACCTGGAATAATGTTACTGAATTAAAAATCCACAGAATTTGCTGAGAACTATTGAACAATTTGTAGAGGTTGAAAATGAAATACCGTCTACAGAATCGCTAAGTATACAAACAGCTAAGTACAAGATTTTGACGCATTCAGTTAAATAATTCAATGCAATGAATCTGATTATTTAAAAATAAAATAGTTCTATCGAATAATGGCACCCTCTCGATCGTAATATTAAAAATTGGAAGTCGTTTAAATTTTTAAGATTGAACATCTGATATACGATTAGGCCTGGTAATCTCTGCTATACTATTAGGTTAATAACCGATTATAAGTTGTAAGTGCAAAGTATAACATTACTATATGCTTCTGATGTTACGCATTAGTTCCTAGCATGAACTGAATATGTGAATGGCGAAAGTAAATGAGTGTATACCACTTGTTGTCCATCTACCGTGATCACAACCGTATCACTAGTCATCTGAACAATCGCAACTGATAAATTCGCCCTCATTGCGTAGATATTAGCAAATCCTAAAAATGCTAATACCACGACAAGATGTCGCCGTTGCAAATAGCATTTCGATTCCGATTCTAAAATTAAAACGATGATCGAGGAGAAAAATATCTGAAGGATGTTAGAAAGTCAGCAGAGACTGGAAAACAACTCTTTGTTACTATCAATTCATTATTAAACATCTTTTAACTATGCACTCTTGCATACATTAGCCTGAGGATTATTCCACAACAAGAACTTATGGCTAATTTCCACAACGCTCTTGAGTTTTATTTTTAAATAGAAAACTTACCGGTGACCCGAAATTTCGATGCTAAATTTCTTACCAGCATTAGGCAGAATTTTTCCAGTAGTCTGGTTTTCAGCATCTTTCAACTCTTTCAAAACACCTCATAAAAGATTTTACAATCGAGGTCTATTTTAATTCTCAGCGATCCATTTACTCAAACAAATATTGCCGGAGGGTATTTCTGACATCTCATCCTTATTTCCATAATTCACTAAGAATAATGAATGCCATAAAAGGAACTGTTCCTATCATTGAATCAAATTTTCAATGAACGGGTATTATCGGCATGCATGAACCTATGAACTTTGTGAGGATAGCTACGAAAAGTTAGCAACGAAATGCGAAACGATATAGTTGCATTTTAGTGATGCTAGCAAAGAACAACCATCTAACAATGGTTGCAAATTAGACATGCTAAAAGATAACTGATACCTGAGGTCGAATCGATATCAGCGGGATTTGCTGTACCATACTGTGAAGCGGACATATTGCGCCAAGTTAAGATTAGCTCCTTTAAGGAAAAAGCTTTGTCTTTCGTGTTAATAGCAGCTTTTTTTATTGTTATTCCAGAGAAAGTGGGCCTTCACTAACACGACACACACGCATACACACACGCACGCACACGCAGACACACACACGCTCACATTAGCATGTTAATGTGCACATATTGTCACTAATCAATTCGGCCTTCAACAATGTCAAAGGCTCGGCGCAAGTAGCACAACTAAGCCAATTATAAATGATGGATGGGATCAAAAAGAAGTCAAATTACATAGGAACATAACTGGAAACATGTCATCCTCCAGGATGCCATATATCGATGAATAGAAGTCATATTTGATGATAAATGTGTTGATAAAAATGCTCAGCATGTCAGCCTATCATATATCTCAATTTTTTCCTTAGTGAATGAACTATAGAATTGTATTCCATTTTTTTTTACTGAACTGTAACTAACCATCCTAAGGTTGTTTATATTTAATGGATTTATATGCTTTAGATGAGACTAAAGTTATTCATATAATTATCAATAAACAGGAGAAAAATAAATCAATGTATGGAGTAAATTATTCATTCTACTGAAATTTGAACATTCGAGTTGCAAACATTTTTACAATGAATCACTTTCAATTTTTTTACGAAAATATTTATCTAATCAACAGTGAAAAGTAAAACTATTCCCTCGCAGTCACTGCATATTGAAATTTATTTGGTTTTTTTAAATACAAAAAAAAGCAAATAAACAAAGTTTTGGAAACTGTTGAAAATATTTAGAAGAGTGTAAATTTTGTGAAGGTGCAACTTTATTGTCTTAAGTTCGTTCGTTTTTTCTTTTTTATTTATTGGGAACTTTCAACCTTTTGTTGAAAAAGTTCATTTCTGTTCATTGAAAATAGAAAAGCAAGAAACCATTTTATAGGCGGAAATGTCATCAAAGACTTTTGTGAAGTAATGATAAGTATTTTTTTAAATCAGTAATACTGCAGCTATCAAATAATCTAACATTTAAACAACAGAACACATTTGGCATCGTTGTCATTCCCTATTGTCATTTCCTCTTTTCTGCATTCTGTTTTCTTGGTATAGCCAACATTTCATCTTTTGTAAGAATTACAAAGAGAAATGCACAACCAATTCGTTACTATTACTGTCAGAAATTTCCGCATTTTATTAGAAAGATAGTTGAATTTACAAATATGATAAAATTTTTCGTGGTTGAAATTTCTGAATCAAACCATTTTGTTAAATTTTCTTCCACCTTTGCAAATCCATTGCATATAATGGAAAAAAAGGTATGTTTTGCAAATGATTAATTTTATTTAATCGTTTAATCTTCCGAAAGCTCAAGAAAATGGTACAATACATTTTTGAAAAATTTTTGTCGATAAATATTAGAAAATAAAACTACCAAATGATTTCAACTGCATCTCAAAATGTAAAAAATCCTTATGATAATTCATATCTTGGCTAGTACTGGAAAGTGACACCACTTTTTTTCAACAAAAAAATCTTTCCCATAACATTTATCAAGGGACAAACTTAATTTTGCTAAACTTTAAAATTCAGGTGTGAAAATTACCGAACTACCACAGCATAAAATTTCCAGTTTTTCTCAAAAAACCAATTTATATTAGAGTGATCGAAACAAAATATTCCTTAAATTTGTTGCCCAAATTTTTAATTCCGTTAATGGATTTCATGACGTATTTCCTCACTTCACTTAATCCAATTTGAACAACGATAAAAATGACTAGGGATTCTAATTTGTTCAGCGTAAAAAATTAATTTCAATAATGAAAACTGAAAATAAAATTGGTACTTGCCCATGACATTTTAAATGTCAGGGAAGCCTGAAATTTCGAATATAAAAGAACAAAAAATCCATCGAAAAAGACAAATAATTTTCATCCTTGCTGTATTGCTCGTAATCGTAATGAGCCTCAAAAAAGCTGTGAAACTCATAGTTATGTAAGAGGGCTTAACCAAAATAACCAATGAAAAGCGCATTAATATCGATTCAGAAGCATGACATCATCCACACAAAATTTTTTTGTATTTAGGAAATATGGTAACAATGAAATGCATACGTCATTTCTTTGATTCTGAATTAATTGGAAAGGAGGAATGTGAAACTGGTTATACTTGAAAAGTAAAATGACGATAAGAGAAATGATAACAGCTTGAACCCTGAAAAAAAGAGAAAGTTAAAAATTGATCATCTAATGATACTAATACCTTAATTGATCAAATGAAAAGAGCAATTATTGATGAAATGGTAAAATAGACCGCATTTTCTTGGCTTGATTAATGTGAGATAAGTATTCATCAATAGCTTTCATTAAGTTCTGACAGTCTAACTGAGCTCGAAATATTTTGTAATATTATAATACAGTGAACAAAGGCTGCTTTGTGCTTTAACGGAAATGAGAGGAATAACAGAAGATTGGAAAATAGTAATGAGTAATTTTTTTAATTACTACGAAAATCAGTAACTCATATATAGCTTTTTTAGCTCATTTCCAGCTCCACTATGCTTTTTTTTCTTTATTACAACGTGACCATTTCAATCAAATTAAATGAATGAGGAATTTTTAGGAAATCATTGAAATATTTAATGCATAAAAACTGTTTTAACTAGTAAGGAAGCAAATTGAATTGTTGAAGCAAAATGATGACTAGCGTTTGAAATGTTAGCCAAAATGACCAATGTATGGTATATTTAGGGAATATGGTAACAGTGACGATACAAACAGCTTACTCTGTTCAGAAATAACATTCCGCAATTTTTCAATTTTAGATTTAGATTTACAGGCTTTCAAGAATATGGATTTCCTTACTCTTCTAAGATTGGATGCCGACCCAAATTGAACAAATTTATCTACTTTATAACTCGGTGACAACCAATTTGTAACAGAAATAAATTGCATTTTGCAGAAATTTTCAAACACACTACACAAATGGCTTCTTGACTGTTGAGGTCTTCTCTTTAATTTTTCATTGTTCCATTTGCTAAGATTTGAGAATCAATCACATCAAGAACTCCGCACATTTAAGTATTTCACTACCATAAGATTGAATTTAGTGTATTGTCCAACCATTCAAAACTAAATTCCCTTAACGAGAAAAGGATCTGACTATGGTACACAATACCATGCATTTTATCCCAGACAATGATATGCAACATTGGGCATTTTACCATCATGCCTCATGTAAAAAAGCCCACCATCAAAAGATACGTGGACATTTTCTGTTTGAATCATGACTGAATTGCCATAAAATAATTTTACAAGTCACGAGAGTCAAAAAATTAAACTTATTTTGAAGTAAATCTTGCACCCGACTAAACATTCAAATTAAAGAATATAATTTTTACAAAATAAAAATGTATATCACTTTTATGCGCCAAATCTTCGTTACTCACTTTAGGTAAAGTGATCGTTATCAATAAACTGATAATAGTAACAAAATGATATATTACGGAAAGCACGACCAGATTAGTTAACCTAGCAAAGAGGAATCGCTACCTGTTTGTAGAACAAAATTTGTACAACAAAAAAAAATACAAAGCATTGCAAACCTTAAATAGAGTAATGCAAGCATTATACGTAATTAGTCTCAAATCAAATAAAATTGAGGTACAAATGCAAAGGTATCCTTTATGCTGCGCACCACGTCTGCATTGGCAAACATTTTTAAACACCGTCATACTTAATTCAAAAGTTCTCAATAATATTTGCGTAAAAATTTGTGATAATGGAAGTGTATAGCAACGAAAATACCACAGCATTTACGGTTGGTGATAATACTAACGGAATCTAATTATATGGAAAAATAAATAAACATTATATCATAAGTTTATCACAAAAACATTGTTGTACAGTTGAAATTTATAGAATCTACCAGTTCCCCTCATTTGCTGATTTTATAACATCTGGAAATTGCCCTCAACTTACTGGCTGGAAAATGAACTTTTTTAAAATGAATTTTGCATATCTAGAGTTGTCTTTACGAGCAAATGAGGTATGAGAGTAATAGTTTATGCAGACTACAAATGAGCAACATAAACGAATCATTAGTAAACAAATCGACTTCGATCGTATTGTTTCCAATAACTTTATTCTAAACTATAGTAATCTGATAACAAATACAGTAGTTCAAAAATCTTTACATTCCAAAATCAAAAACACATCCCAATCTAAATCGTTTACCATATGCACATTTAACGAAGTAAATATGATTTAGATAACAAACATAATAAACCTAAAAATAATATACAAAATATGTATTTAAAGATGTTCAACATTTCAACTATTATTAGCTTCGCTGATAATCAAACAACTACCTTACATTCTTTATTAATATAATGATAGACAGTATATACAATATAAGAAAAATATAAATACGTGTGCGGGATTATTCTTCATCGTCATCATCATCTCCCTGTGGCCGAATTGTGATTTCGCGCACGGTTGCATTTGCCATCGCACCAAGCAGGACCTTTAACAAAGCACTTTCATAGCAGCGGAACCGAAAAGAAAGTAGATCCTGAATCTAATACCATAAAACTTCGCTGATAATCAAACAACTGTTTTATACTTTTTATTAAAATAGTAATACACTGTACTGAATTAACATGTATGGAAGAATGATTTGTTGGGAAACATGATAAAACTAAACTTATTTTTCATAGCTATAGCTCAAAAATTATTCATTGTAGACAATGAAGTAAAGAAATTTTACTTCCGGACAAGAGACGAAAACGTAGTGGTCGTTTTCATATGTTCCACAAAGTTCTCGCACCTTTTCTTGCAACTGGGAATTTGTTGTGACCCAAATTGTATAAACATTTGCTGGCGAACAAATCAAACATTCTTCAAGCATCGGTAAATCAGTTTCAGAGTCACCACATACCAAAATTTTACCACAATTTAGTTTCAATCCCATTTTTGATTTGATCAAACGAATTCCATGACCCTTATTAAAAATTCGGCCAGAAATCTTCGCCTAAAAAAAGAGATCAAATAAAAAAAACTTAGCAACAAGAAGTTAACGAGTAGAGCGAAGTTATGTGCCAGTTAAAGTTATGCCTCAGAAACTGAACTTCAACATTTTCTTATAACTGGAATGTGGATTCTTGGTTTATGCAACAGATTTCTTTTTAAAGAGCAATCTGCATTAACATTATTTATCAGTCATAAGAAATATGTATGATGTAATCAATAAGAATGAAGAGTTGATAACAATATCAAAAATTACCGTCGCACTATTAACTTCTGACAGCGCTACTTTCGTGAAAATCTTCAAATCAAATTCACCCTCTCGTAATGCTAGAGTTGCAGATGTAGGATCTACTTCATTCACTATTTTACATACTGCCTGGTATCTGAAAACACGGAGCAGTAAATTTTATTTTCATGAAATCTTAAATCGAATATTTTGTTAACTGACGATTAGCATAAGTCTATCAGTTCAGAAGTGATTTAAAGAAATAAATTAAAAAACAAACAAAAGGGATGAACGATGCTTAGGAACTGAATAGTTGACATCTTGACGAGCAATTGTAATATGTCCATAATGTCTCTGTAGACCAGAACCAATCCACGTGAAGTTACGATATTCCGGTTGTTCAAGTAATTCTTCCAGCTGAAATATATCGCATTAAAATCTCATTAGTTTATTCGAATATTCCACTTTAATTGTGAACCATTCTTCATACTCTTTCAAAGACATTTGTTAGCAAAGCCAGATCTGCGTCATTAACACTATCATCTTTGAACTGCAGCGACGGATTTAAATACCATTCACGACCAGCAGATGCACCATATGCATAGTAGCCTTAAAAAATATTTTAATAAACAAGAATGAAACTACTACAGAAATATTTAAAATACGATTCATGAGATATTTCACTATTTTAATATGGTAAATACAACTGTCAAGTTCAGTTACATCTTATATTCCATTTCCAATAAGTACCGAATAATTCAATCAAAAATAGCTGCTATAAAAATTAAGAATTTTTGATTTGTATTTAAGAAAAAGGAAAGCACAAACCTTCCGGCATTGTACTGACATTCAAAACACCAATATGCATCAGCGGTGACGTAGTAACAATTGCGCAAAACTGGGCACAACGTCGAGCAAATTGTGCCTGAATGTGTTTGTTTTTGACAAATATATCTCAAATTAATCATAAATAACAAAAAATACAACTATGTTAACCTTGAAAACAATAAAATGCACCAAAAGTTTATAATTGACATATACAGTTTTGGATATCCAAGTACTAAATTTAAAAGTACTTGGATGACGGCAGAATATGCTGGCTGAATACTGGCTGGGTAAGAACACGAATACGATTTCAGTGTACCATCACGATCGGTAAAGAAATGTTGAAAATGATCACCTTCAGTTAATAAGGCAAATGCCTTATTAACTTCATCAACGAAAGCTGCCTGTCCAGCAGGATGATAACTTCCAAGAGTCTGAAAAATGGCACACTAATTAAAACGTAATGTCAAGAAGAGCGTACAAATAAGTAAAGGAATTGAAAATGCAAGTTCAAAGCTAACCATAACGAACTGCTCCACATTATTGATTTCATCGCTTTGAATAAATCTGAGGAACTCAAGATCGTTTTCTAATTCAGCTAATTCATTCGTTATATCAAACTTTGCAGTCAGATGTTGGCTACCCTCATCTGAATCATCACCTGCTGCAGCAGTCTCCAGAATCAGAGTGTACGTACCAGGAACACATGAGTTTTCAAGCGATGCCTACAATAAATCAGTTACTCTATCATAAGTAATACATTCTCCACACAAACAATATTATAGAAGAATCTCATACAAAATATTTGTAATGCAGATATTAGAATACAAAATAATCACTCGTTTTCACACCTTTGCATTTTCAAGCGAAACGGAGAAATGAGCTCGAATTGCAATCCCTTTCAAAACCCGTTCAGCAATTTGTCGACGCACCTGACATGTCTTATTCATGAGTTGATAAAAATCGGCCAAAAGCTTTACCTGAATATAAGGCCAACACAGGTATATAAAACATTAAGACATATGAACTATTAAAACTACGGTTCTTCATACAAAAATAGAAACTCATTTCCTATAAAGCATTTTAACAGAGAATTATGGAAATCGATACATGTTAATAAGAATATGCTCAAGATGAATACGCGTTTCGGTAATGCATACCTCAGTGAGTCTGATTACTTCATGGGTCCATGAGGGATCCAAGAAAGCTGTACTCCACTCATCGATATCATGACTCATTAAATACTGGTTCAAAAGAATCCCGTGATCATGCCTTACCTCCAGGGACTCTGTTGCAGCTTTGTAAAAGCAATCGGCAAATATCTAAATTTATGAGCCATTCAGAAATGAAATATCAATCAACAAAAGGAAGACTGGCCCTCAAAATCACTTCTTAAAGATCTCATATTTTCAGAAATTTCAGTACTTCAAATAACTGACAGTTCAACATGTCACCAAACATAAAAACAAAACATAAATTTCGGAAGAAACCGTTACTACACTAACCTCGGTATTCGTGACATCCTCGACCCTGTAGTAACACTGCTTGTCCTGGGCATAAAAACCAGCATTGCCCAACTGCACTTCAGTCCCTGCTCCCGATGAAAGAATGAGTGCAGCTGCTGGATTACAAATCAACATTTCTTTTGCCACCAAATTCATGCCATCTTTAATCGGCGTCACAACACCCACATCCATTGCCAAATAATGAGCCACCAATTTAGCTCGCGGTAAACCTACAGAGAACCTTGGATAAACACAAAAAACAATTCCTCTATGCAAATAACGATAAAACAAATGAAGTAGACAACTTAATAATTCAAATACCATCCATATTGAATTTCAGAGGTTTCCAATTTGGAAACTGTTTGCAAGGGAATGCCGTATTCACATCATTAACAATTTTCATGCAATTATCTTGATAGACCCGATACGATTCAACAGATCGTCGATTAGTCACTGCTACTTGATATAAAAGATCCAGTCCGATGCGTTCCGGATATTTCTCAAAATAACGTTTCCACGCCTGGAGAAAATCTATTTATTTTGATGAAAATTTTTAGAAAATTATAATTCAAGAAAAAAATGACATGATAATGAAAAGTTGAAAGAGAATACAATGGTTAAGTATAGTTTAGTGAATTACAGATAAAATAAACTTCCCATAGAGCACAACCTAGACTGACCATGATGTATTTTCCACATCGTTACCGCTTACGTATTTTAAGTAAGCAAAATTTCCAAAAAAGAACCTTAAGTTTTTCAGCGATACCCTTCGTATAATCGAATCGCTCCACAGAAAAAAAAATGCAGCCTTTCTGGGATCCAGCAGAAAGCAGCTAAAAAATCTATGTTAGAATGCCATAAAGCAACAAAAATAACTTCAAACAATAAAATCACCTCTTTTCGTATTTCAATTGCAAGCTTTGTAGTTGATGGATTTTTCACGATATTCAAAAAATCTTCGTTTTTGATTGACACAGGGAAAACACCCAATGAACAAGTGAAATTCTAAAAGAACAATCTTCAGGTATTTTCATTCAAAAAACTTTAAGCCTGCATGTATTGAAAAGTGTCCTTCAAAAAAGTCATTTTTGACTAACATAGAAAAAACCTAATGAGGAAGTAAAATCTAAAAAAAAAAACTCTTAATAAAACTACTAACTGGATGCATTCAAAGATAAATTTAGAGAACACAAATAATTACATCATGAGTGACGGTGAATATGTCAACTGTACTTTCATATTGAATTCGGGCACGTGATATATGTTTTTTTACCAGTTCTACATATTTCTGACGATCGCGATGAGTTTGAAAGCCAACCTGTGAATGAAGTCTTTCACATATCATTCAAATCACATACTTTCAAAACATTCACTGTACCGTGCGATACACTGCACAAACAATTTTCTCAATTACTTCAAAACTACTTGAAAACTAGAATGTGCGCAGATGGGAAAAAGCGGAACGAATATCATAAATGGTAACTCGCTTGATATTTTCCAGCTTTTACACGAATCCAAGGCACAAAGTGTGTTCAGTTAACTGACTTTTGTGAATCGAAGTAAGGCTCGCATTATTGGTTCCGCAACGATACGATATTTCGTCATCCAGTTGTCTGGGGGTTGAAACGGGATATGCAGAAAAAATCCGACCTAAACGAAATACAAATTGTTCATATTTATTAATAAATCAGACTGACAAAATTGTGCTGCAATAACGACTCATAATTTAACATACTGCCCACCTCTAGATTACTATCTAAACTTCTCATCATCTGTCCTGTAAGCATTAGGTGATAGTCGTGAATCCAGATGAAATCCTGCGGTCGACTATTCCGGACGGCATTAATTCCAAATTGATAATTAACTCTGACATAAGCACACCAATGTTCTCGAAGTATCTGCAAAATGTATAGGACCAAGAAATATATTGAAAGAAGACGTGACGTTTTCAATGTGAAGATATTCAAAAATGAATTTTACTGTGGATGGAAGTAATGAGTGGAAGAGCATGCAAACCTGTTCATCATCGTAATCTTTAACAATATATTCCGGTAAATTGTGCAATACGGGCCACAGTAAACCATTGCTGATGCCGCCATAGTATGTATTATAATCTTCTTGATTTACAATTACTGGATTCAATTGATAATTTGATTTATTGTAATCATGCAACACTGACAGCAATGACATCTCGCGCCTGAATTAAACAAATAGCAACTAATGTACCGAAATTTTTTTAGGATACATAATCCTCAAAAATTAATAATTTCTCATCCCACTTTGTATTCAGATCTTTTCATTTTACATTATTTTTAATCTCACCCATCACTTTTTCAAAGCTGTCATTCTCTATTCTTTACAAACTTCTTTGAAAATTTATTTCTCAGTTCTAGTCAATAAGATCATGAATATTTTCAGTTACTACCTATTAATTACTTAGCACGTATAGAAAATTACTTACTCTACGTCTCGCTCATTTTCTGTTAATGTATTCGGTTTCGGATCGTCGCCCAAAACATGAAAAATTTCTCCGGCATTGGCCTGTCGAAGAAGTGGCAATCCAAGCGAATTAGTAGAAGGTGGTGCCTGAAAGTTGAAATGACTAAAAATTTGGTTCAAAAAACTCTTTCGTTTCCAGTAATTATAACAATGACACTGTGTGATCTACTACAGATAACCTGTAAAGGATACATGTTCTTCGTTGAGTTGTCTAGCGGCCCCTTGCAAATTCATTCCAATATTCGCAAGCCACATGTTTTCTTTATCGATACTCATTACTGGATCAACACAGGCTACCAATCCACCACTTCCTTGTTGAATTTCCCAGCTACCACTTAGCTTACGTTTTATTGATACCGGTGGTGCATTTGAAACATTGATTACACGCTGCTAAAAAACAAATGCATGAAATTTTTCTAAAATTTCCAGTTATCCAAAATTTTGGAGCTATAGACTATTGCTGAATGCAAACTGATTGTAGCTTGTTAAAATTTTAGACATAAAATGCTATCTTCACTTCACCAAATGCAAATGTAATTTCCGTATTTAAATCATTACCATTACTTAGATTACAAGACTAGATAAGCGGTCCTTGAGTTGTCATTTCAAAATTACGATTTCCCTTTCAGCGCATTTCTGTGAGAAATGTCAAATTTTCAGAAAAAATATACGCTTCTTTATGGGGAGATTTGTACCAGTTCAAAAAAAAACTATGGAAAAGTATAGTTTCGTTTGGATATATTTAATACTATTTGTATTCTTTTATTTCGCTATAAGGCTGGATAGATTTTATCAAAAGCTTTATCAGATAATACTCCAATCAAACGCAATTATAATTTTTTTATTCAATTTCGAGCCATCACTATTCTTTTGCGATTAACAGTGAAGACTAAAAAATTTTCCTTATATGCAGAAATGGCTGATGTCTAGCAATTCACTTTCAATCTTTCTACATTAATTACAGCAAAAAATCAATTTTTCGAGAACAAGTACAAGAACAAAGAACCTTGTGGTGAGAAATGTCGGTTAGCCCACCTCCGGCATGTGCATCGTTTTCAGCCGGCTCATCAAATTCAAGTTCTGCTAAATCCAAATTTTCAATGGACCCTTGAATACTGGATCTTCGTGAACTTGCTCGGCTTCGCATCATCTGTTATTTTATGATTTGAATTTAGAAAAAAAAATCATTTATGAATACTAAAATATATAAATCAACCTGCAAATGGCGATATTTTTCCCCGAAACGTTTGGCATGGATTCCAAGCATACTTTGTCGAACACCAGGAACAGCTGCGTATAATTCCCTAAAAAAATAAGAAATACGTTTAGCCAGAAGTCGAAGTACTACTACCGATACATTTAAAAACCTTACTAACAGTTGCACAACGTAGAGCGGTAGAGGACAGTTCCTCTCAGTGAGAAAAATTCAAATGAAGCCAATTATAACCGTAAACGGCTTTTACTGTTGTTGACATCGTAAAGTGCCAGGGCGAACAATAATGCATCACGATAATGGGTACCAGCCGACAAATCCGAGTCATATATCAATGGAACGGCGAGACGCCAAAACGCGACCGAGTTGTAGCCCAAACTCGATAAAAAATAATCAAACATAGGATCATATGATTTCGTGTAAGCTAAGCAAAATTCCAGCACCAAAAGTAAGCCCTAAAATATATTCCTTTTTATGAAATTTAACAAAATCAAAGCTATTATCAACTGAATAGCTGGGGATGTAGTCAGTAAAGTCCAAATTCTTATAACTTATGAAATTTCGAAAATTCAACATCTCTCGAAACCTGAAATGCAATTTCAGAAAATTTGTCCCGGGCTCGCCAACGATTTCTCAAGATTACGGAACATTCGCAAAGAAAATCATCAATTGAATCGGCACTCGGAATAGTTTCATCCATCTTCAGCAAAATCTTCTTCATTTCCTAAAAAAGCAATTTATAACCAGAGATACTAATACGGATCAGTCACTTGCAAAAATATATTTGCTGAAGAAATTTAATTAATATCGGGCGGTTTTGACCGTAACCGTAAAATCTGAAACTGTTTACGTATTAAGTTTCAAAGCAAAAAATCAATTACGAATTTTATTCGCTTGCTATGATTAAAATTTTTGTAAGGTCTGTTCATAAATCATTAAAAAGCAAACGTTTGCAAGCCAATTTGCGTATGCGAATGTTTCAACATTCACGGAAATGCGAGGTAAGATTTTTCTACATTATTCACGATAAGCCATTTTGTTCCTCCTCTTCTTCGTATTTCTTGACGAGAAAATAAAGACTGAAGCATTGTACAGAACTGTTAAAAACAAAAGCCTACTCTCCGAACTCTTTCGACACAATCCGTGTCATTTCTGAGAGCTTGAGCGGATCGCTGAAACGGGCGGTCAGCGAGAACTTGGGTGGTAGATTGGTTGTCTTGTTCCTCGCTATCCACTCCAAAAAATGTACAACTTTCGTGGTTATTTAATTCTGGCATCAGATTGACAACTTGACCAGTAGGTAACATTTTCGTTATCAGCTTGCCTTGCGTCTCGTTGCTGTTGTTTTCTAATCGGACATGATTGTTCACTTCTTGACTGTTACTACAATTTCAGTCTTTGAAAAACTAAATATCTAATTTTATCAGTATGTCCAGCTGCCGAGGTGTTTAACGATTACTTTGTATCACCTTGAGATAGTATATGAAATCCATGGCTTCATAGTCAAATCCAGACCGTGATCTGATAATCAGACCACGACATGCAAAGGGGAACTGCCGAATGAATATACATAACCGTGCGGAAACATCAGTTTGATATTAAACACGTCTTGAAAAAACCCTAACATGTTTTATTATTATTTGCAATTAATTGCGGATCAGGTTCTGTTTCCTATTGCAGACCGAATTCCAAAATAAGCACAGATTAGACGGAAAACGGATTGAAGAAGCAGTAGTGCACTGTCATTTTATGTGCCACTTTCAATATTTATTTAATAATCCTTGTACAGCTACATCACGAAAGGTATCAGGTTTAATGCTTTTTTCAAATAGGAAAGAAAAACTTTTTTCAAAAAGGAAAAATGGGTGTTTTTTTAAATTTCGCTGCATAAGTCATTTGAATACTGTAAAAAAATGTATTAAATGACTTACCTATCAACATCATTCGAAGATCTACACGAACCACAGGCACTACTCCAGTGACCTACCATGTGCACTTTATTTTCCGAATCAACAAGATTTTCAGGAAGTGTTTCGGGTTGTGATACATTGGAATGCAAAGTCCTATCGATCACTGACTCATCCGCCGAAATGTCTACTGGTAAGCCATCCTTATGCATTTCTTTTACCACTGATGGCCTATCGTCTGCTAAACACCTACTACTTTTATCCATCTTGCCTGGAAACAACAATTTCAGAACCTTGACGGTACCAAGCAGCAATTTTTCGATAGCGCCATACCAATTTCAATTGTTTACAAAATTTAATCAAAAAAAAATCCAAAGATGGCCTTGAAGTAGAAGGCACCTATCAGAAAGTAGGCATTCAGCATTGCACAATGATTAGACACGAATGGAAGAAGTGGAAAATGGAAGAAGATGGTATGATGGTATCAGTTGTGGTGTGCTATCATTATCGGTAGCGGTAGCAGTAGCAGTAGCAGCAGTAGCAGTATTAGCAGTATCAGTGGCAGTTGGCAGCTGCAATAGCAGCAGCAGTAGCATGAGCAGTGCACGACTACTTACAGCCGGGTGAGAATGGGTGACCCCACCCGACCTACCTGTCTTCGAACCTCTGCTATCTGTTCCATCAACAGCACCCACAACAATTAAAAAATACCAGAGGACACCCGCCTCATTTCTACCTCACTTATATACATATTTTCTCTTGTTGACATGCATCAAAATAGCTCTTTGAGTATATACGGTGGAAGAGGACATGAAAGAACAATAGAAAGATGGTGATAAAGAAAGAGGACCAGTGAAGAGAGATTCAGGAAGAGAGAGGAAAAACTGATCATCAGCAAGTAGAGAAGAAAATGTTGAAAATAAATGTTAGCAAAGAGATGAGAGTTATAAGTGAGAGTTACACAGCACTACTATTATTCTAAAGCGAGTACGGGGAGACGAGAGAGTTCTAATAGGTCAACGAACTCATCAACAAATGGAAAAAGCTCTGTGAACAGCAATCAAAGATTACTTTGAAGACTGAGAACATTCCATTATAGAATAAAAAAGTAAACATATAAGGAGGCAGATGGTGACACACACACACACACACACACACACACACACACACACACACACACACACACACACAGGCATACATGCACACGCATACACATATACACATAGAGAGGGACAAAACATTCTGGATTGGAGGACTTTGTGAAGAGATTGGTGCCAAGTGGAAGGCGGAAGCGGTCATCTTCAGGTCGGTGTTGACACGTTAACATTAACAAAGACGCTTGAGCTTTAGAAGTGTGTCAAATTGACATGTAAATAGTATGTAAAGCCATTTCTTTCTCCTCTAATCCGGACGATAGCATGCTTAAAAAACATTAACAGTCTTAGCAATGTTTCATTTAAAAATATCTTTAAATGTCATTTTAGTTTACACAAAATGGTTCATTTACGTCATACAGAATTTAAAAAATTTATTCAACCTGGACGAAAGTATCCTGATTTTTGTTAATAGCAATTTTATTTTAGCTAACAATTCATTTTTATAAAAAATTTATTAGTCATCTAAGAATATTACAACAGCTCAAATATATAATGCAGATCAGACAGTTAACTCAAGTAGTGCGTGAAACGTTACGAAAGGAAATTTATTGATATTTAAATATTTGAACAAAATTCAAATTCAATGTTCACATTTATTATCACAGTTTTAAAACTATAAATAATTTAAAAAAAACGATATTTCCATGTGATAAGATTCATGAAACCACGGATTACAACAATCAATATTTCTTCTATTTTTTCAGTCGCTTTCACAAAAATCTTGCTCAATTTTGATCACTATTTAATAAAATTGATTTTTATTTTATATCTCATTTATATTTTAATTTATTGTAATGTAAAATTAAATTCATATTTCATTCAATAAATTCATATTTCAGAAAGGAAATCACTTTTGCTCATTTCATTTGGAAGATGCAAAACTAAACTAAGTTTTGCATCCAAATGAATCTCTTTTGAACTGCCACCTCAGCAGACAGTCCCAAACTGTACTCTCCCGAACCAACAACTCAACTAAGTAATACAGTCGATACTCTGTTATTGATAAATCACTGTCAAAAGTCTTATAACTTCTAAGAAGAAAACCTCGCCAAAAAAATCAATCACCAAATAATTCGACCGTGCCGCACAAAGCTCTCCTAAAATAAAACATGACAAAATAAAGATCACAATGCGCGCGTGAAATTCACATCATCACACTTTCATTCATTGAGAAAGGTACAGCTGATTGCTTTTGTATACGGATAACTTTATAAAATAAATGATGAAAATATTTTTCAACACTTTTTTGTGATAACATATCATGATAGTTTGTTTGGAAATCTTGCGAACTTCGCTTTCAAAATATTTAAAAGTTTTAAAGCAGTAAATATAATCATAAAACATGCTAGGACTTAAATTAAGCTCAAATTCAAGTTGTGCAATCCAAATATTAGCTACAAGTCAAGTCAGTTTTAGTAAAGTTATTTGCAAAATTTTTAATTGCACCAATGCAAGTCATATTTGTACCCATTCGAAAAGAATGTTATTATTATTAAATGGATTTATCGATTTGACAATCAGAATATTTTTGTTTTGCCTGAAACAATAAATATTTTGTTATAAAATAAAATTACTTCTGAGGAAATTCTCTATGATAATGTATAATGTTCAAATAATAATACTTATAATAATGAAATTATGATTCATCTACCGCCAAGAAATTTTCACTTTCATTCTGGAAAGTTGAAAAACTGAGATTTTCAGTATAGGAATTGTTCCATATGACGGCGACAACCTCTTTAATCTCCAGCAGATTTTGTTTATGAATGTTAGAAATCCTAAATTTTTCATCGTGATAATGAGAAACATATTTAAGAAAACCGGATTTCAAATTTGTTTTTCATTTGAAAAGTTGTGACAACTTTTCAACTCAACTACTTTTCATCAGAACTGTTTAATGTATGCAGCTATATCTTTTGAAGATTAAAATATTAACTTTTAAAAGTGGACAATCATATGCTCTCTAATAAAGTACATTTTCTCTTATTGGCTCTTTTCATTATTTGGTACATGTCTCTTTTTTTAATTGATTATTTAATACTAAAAATCTGTAATATCAGGCGGTCGCAGTTGTAGCGACATCTGGAAAATGATGCAATTACGATTCCCATTTTAAAGAGAAATTAAAGCAAATTTCCATAGTTCAGTTCATTGGCTATTATTCAGTAATAATATTAAATTGTTGACTTATCTCATTATTGGAATATGTCCAAAGGTGATCACTTCACTTCCAATCAATTAATTTTCAATTGAAATTGATAAGTTTTCTGGTCTATTGACAGGCAGACCGTTCACTTTTTCCTACTACTATTAGTTGCATTACTATTCAGTGATCTAAACAAGTGATCGTTCCTTTTTATAACTATATTATCGGAACAATATGGTTTGTGGAAAAATCTAAATTGAAAAGTTGTTTGCTTCATTGTTGCAATGACAAACGAAAACGATAGGTTGGAATGTTGAAACTTGAAAAGAGGGAAAATGTTTTCTTTCGCAACAAGTTGGTGCAGAAGTAATATATGCCCGATAGTTGGGATTGAGGATATGTTGTATTAGGCATGGAATTTAGCTGATATAAGAAGCTGGGAATGATAAGGATTTTCTTGGAAAAAATGTGATTATGAGATTTTTTGACCAATACTCATTAATTTCACTAACTTTTTCAGCTCTGATTTATTTATCAAGTTTCTAAACATGAAGTTTTATGAATGAACAAGAAGATATTTCTTGGAGAGAAAAAACAGACTATATTGAATTTGGCTCTACCATTTTATGAAAATTATCGAATATTGACTAAGAAAGTTTGAAAAGACAGAAATTTGCATGGTGTTTTATATTAGAATTAACTTATGGTAGCTTAAGATACGATTAGTAAGCTTGGAAGTTATTTAACTCGTAGCAATTTACAAAGGCAAGTTTAATAGTAATCATTCCTATCAATTAATACTAAAACTGGATAATACCTGTTTGTTTTTCTGTGGAGATATCATTCATTTGCGTAATGAATGATTCATTCATTTATGTTTCGTTTTGGTTATCAAAAAATATTGATTTCTATAAAAAAGTATAAACATAAGAAATTATTAAAAATGCAAATAATAATAATAAAACCAAAGCAAAACAAAAGCCTTATAAAAGAAAACCTAATAACAACAACCAATTAAAAGACTCCGTAGAACTGATAATTAATATATCTCGATACCCACGCAATAAAAAAAATTGAAAATAACAAAAAAAAATCCATTACAGAAATCAACTAAAACAACAAAATAAAGCAAGTTAAAATCACAAAACAAATGACTTTCCCAAGCCAGTGAAAACATTAAAAAGCCAAAAATGAAAAGAAACAGAACCAGAGAAAAAAATTGCAATTTTCAAATATCAAACATCAAAAAGTAATATCCAGAAATTTCCTGAACAACATAGTAATTGACCAAACACCTACCTAACATCCTTCGAGTTATTAATTAAAAAAAAAATAAAAACAAAAGTACAAACAAACAAACACCCACCATCAAATAACATTAGTCTAAAACACGAAAAGATTTTTTTTAAATTTATAAAACAAATCGAAGGTGATGAAAAATGCCTTCAGCCCTCAAAAACAGTTTAGAGGAGATCATTGAAAAATTGAAGAAAAGGTGTTGAGAAGCAGATGATTGCATGAAATTTCAGTTATGCAACATAGGAATAATTTTTTTTATCTCTTGTGACTTCCGAAATTCATTTTTTATGACTGTATTTTTTTAATATTTGTAATCAATTTATGGATTTAATTTTTTGTTACAGTACTTCCTTTTCATTTTTTAAAAATAGATCTCTGGAATTTCAAAAAATGACTGCTAATATTTCTCTTGTTTAAGCAGTCGTAATGGTTTTAAATTTCTTTGGAAACTGGTTTAATGAACATGAAGTCAAAATGTTTCTCTTTCTGTAATTTGCAGATTTAATTTATTATATATAAAAAATGTTCTTCTTGTCTTCTTGCCATTGTAGGTCTTTACATTTATTGATGGCATTTGTTAGCGAAAATTTTTTCTTGCAACAACTGTTCTGATTTAATTGTTCTATTGTTTTAATGATGTCCAGAAATTTTTATGAAGTTTTCTAAAGATTTATTTTTTATTTTATGACGAAACCTTTTTAGAATTTTTAAAAACTTTCAACATCTGTATTTGATTAATAGTAAAAATTTTGCTCATCCATTAAATGAAACTTTTCGGAGCGATTTGTTTGCAGATAATTTCATAAATAGCACTATTGAAAGATTTTCAATTCTTTTTCTAAAAATTTCACTCACTGAAGCAAATAATTAGATATATTTTAGGTTGATCCCAATTTTTAGTATTTTTATGTAAGAAAATACTATCTTAAAACTTTGATCAAATTATTAAATGTAAGACAAAAACACTTAAAAATTGTTTTTACCATTTTATTTTTCAACCTTTCCCACTCCTATTCACATCTTTAGAATCTTCAACTGAAAAGTCGAACCTCTTATAAATAATCGTATAAATCGTATAAATCGTATATCGTATAAATAAACGATTCAAACAATTAAAGGACTCGTTAGACAGACATGTATTTAAAATCGATCTTTTAACTCATTACCTAATTAAATCAATTTTAGTTTCATTCATTTTTGAGTTTCACTTTATTTGACTTAATTATTCTGAACAAACAATACCGTGAAAATAGTCAATCATCTCTGTTTACTGCTATAAGCCAAAACTAGTTAAGCTAATTCTGTTAAACTGTTTTAGATAATTAGTGAATTTTAGACATTTATTTATTTACGCTACAACTGACTGCAGCGTTTTGACTATGATCCCAACCATGAATAATCTTCTTTCTGCATCTCTGAAAATCTATGATTGTGAAATTCCTATCAAAAAATTCACAGATTGAATGATTTATTTTCTTTCTAGTCCAAATATCATTTTAAACCACACTCTACAAATTCAACATTTCATCACAATCTATCAGCAAAAATTTTTTTCATGGGAGAGATTTAACAATATATAAAATTTGCGCACGATTTCTGATAAAGTAACTGATAAATGAAGTAATGAAATATCGTGCGGAATCATCAGCGCTTATTGAAATCATAAAGGAAATTTCGTTTTATGCTTGCGTTACAAAAAAAATAACAATGTTGAAATTAGTTGAAGCACAGTATAAAACTTTTGAATTATTACAATCCCAGAAAATTTGAATTGAAGAACTTTGAGTTTTATCTATATCTACAGTGTCCTTTAAACACATTTGAGTAATAAATCCGTTGTCATTCCTTTAGAGTTTAAAATAGCTAAAAAATGCAGCAAACAGATCTATCAGGAAAACGATGATATCGCTGATTTTATAAAATTTATTCAATTCAACTGCCAAACTATTTTCTCGTAACGCTGAACCGCATATGCCAAAATTATATGCTACAGATGTTGCAGGTGAAAATTTTTTAAATTATTGAAAATATTTCCAATTAACATTTCTAAGTTTGCTGCAAGCAGAAATATCGCAGGCAAAATATTAGTTTTACCAATCTAAACTAACAGAATCAATCTATAGTTTTTTAAAGCAAATCACTTTCGATATTTTTTGTTTTTTTTTAAAATCAATAATCTGTCAGAATTTACCCGTAAGCTATATTGAGGTTTAACTGACAGATATAAGATATTGAAATTTGTCAGTTTGCTGTCACGATCGAATGGAAATTCTTTCTAAACAACTAGTGAAGAAATTAACGTCATGCATGATGAAATCGTCTAATTTCTGCAACAAAATCAATGATTTTTGAATGAAGTAAAGCGACACTGAAAGTTAATGCGCAGGACCCAGAAAAGAAATATTCTCAAAATATAAAAAAAAAATATTTCCGAAAAATGTACTTACCACACTGTGAATTAATGCACAAAATATTCGATTAATTTCAATGTTAAATAAGATATCCTTTTTTTAAAATTAATTTTTCAAAAAGTAAAAAATTTCTTATAACAATATCGATTTTATCCTATGTCATTTCCGAATGACACAAAATATTCATATGTTTACTGATAATTCCACAACAGTCAACAGCACGGAAAAATGAAAATAATAAAACGTTCATGTGATTTTTTTCGGAATGAATTTTTTCCTATCTTCTCTAAATCTTTTCAGATAATTTTATATCATACAACTTCTTTATGATAGAAAATGTAAATTGTTTCAAGATCAAATTTACGAAAACGAAATAGGAATGAAAAAACTCTTCATCCTTTTTATTCCTTATTAATAAATACAGTAACTGAAATAAAATATCATCTTTTAGTTTATTTTAAGATAGCAAACAGTAATAAGCAAAGTTAAGTTGTACATTTGAGGGAAAATATTTTTTCATTCACTATTTCCATTCATTCTTCTCTTTTACAAGTACTTACTAATTCCATGGGGATGAGGATTATTTGTTGTCTATCCTGAAAGTTTTATCGTTTCCTTCATTTTGCAAAAGAAAAAACAAAGTGCTAAGTAAATTGCTAGGAATCCAAATTTCAAATTCAGATTTCAACTTTTAAATCTTATACTCAAATTATGTTTTCAGAGAATTGTGAAAGAAGGTATTTCTAGATGATTAAAAATCGCAAACTTGTAAATACCAAATATTTAAAATCAGAGAGCTAACTTATGAAAACATCTTTGAAAAAGGCTCATTTCTGCCCCTCTCATTTCTTTTCCTACCTCTTACAGTTTGATCCCAAAATGCAATTGTCCTAATTTACTTACTATCTGCAAAAGTGTGATCTTACAATTTTCTCTCCTTATCAATCTTCGGAGCTGCCACACTGTTTTTTTTTTAACTTAACTAAAGTAATAATATAGCTTCTTTAACGCCATATTATCGCATTCAATATTCCCGTGAAATTTCTCACTTCTCCTAGCACTGAAAAAAATCTTAGCTTAAAAATATACTATTCCATCCATCATTGTTTGACAATCTTTAAAATAGTTTTCTCTTTCACACTCTATCAGATGACTCAATTCCCCTTTTCTTCAATCAAATTCATTTTTCGTCGTTTTTAGTAATTTAATATATTCATTATAGTTAAATATTTATTTCAATAAATTCCGAGACAATGTACGTCATTCAATAATTTATTATTATAAAAATGCAAAAATCTGTATTAGTAATCAATTTTGTTGAGAACACAAAGAAATAAACAAATAAGAAGAAAAATTTGACAAGGATGATGAATGGTTGGATTTCACATTGAATTTAAACCTGACAACTGTACAATCAGAAATCGTAATCTTTAAGAAGGTTATCGTTGTTATCTAAAAGTGCCGTCACTTTAGTAATTGACTCCTTCACTTCCGAAAGTTTCACTTTTAATTATTTTGCAGTATCTATTATTTGATTTAATTTAACGATTGATTATGACGTGTATTAATGAAAGTTCAACGTAAGAATATGACTACATGTTGAAATGATTTATTCCAGCTAATAGTAGTAAAAAGTTTCATTTCGACAGTTTCTGTAACATCAACTTTCAAGTATAAACGATCGTATAAAATCAATTTTCAAGAATAAACGTTCGTATAAAGTTGACGACGCATTGGAAACATCGAAGAATTTCCGTATATTGATGAATTTGGTAATAGCATCAGATCTCCTCTCTTCCTAATGTTTATCATAACGTTTTTTGCATGCTTTCTCGATTTTTCGCTCTGAAAATCTCATCTCAACATTCTAACAAGCATGAAAGTGATAGCGGTGAAATACTGATATTTCCTTCTGATAGCTGTAAGATGATAAAATTGACTATTAGATGATAATGTGTAATTACATATGCCGTAACAATCTAACCAAAGTGATTTTTGAGTAAGCTAAATGATCCTGAAAAGTATTTGCGGAAAAGAATTTACCTGGGTTCAGTTGATCGGTCAGATTTCCAGTAAGAAATTTAAAAGCGGATGAAAAGATGCTAGGTGTTTCTGATATATAGTCTTTATCTGACAATATGGTCATCTTTTTGACGTACACTGATCACTAAAGATCGATATGATAAGCTAATCAAGCACGCTGTAAAATTTTCAAAGTGCACAAGGTACGCCCAAAATTTTTTTTTTAAATTGAAAATACAGCTCAAATGAATGATATTGGAAAAGGTCATACAGATTAGGAAAATAATGATAAGACTCATTTCATTTTATAGGGAAAACCAATGGGCAATGAAATAAAAGGTAGAGAAAAGTGAAGTGAATCATTTTTGTGAACAAGAAAAAGCTTTTAAGCAAGAAAGGAGGTTTAAAATGTATTGGTAAATATTTGAAAATGCAAAAAAAGAGAAAATAATACGGAGAGCGTTCATTAATAGTTGCTTCATTGATAGGACAGTTTAATGAAGGAGTGATTTGATAAAGAATCCACCAAGATAACTATCGCTCGCAAATTCGAGAAGCGGAGAATGTGCTAACTTCATGTATTACTGACCATGCTACGCAATGTGAGCAGAACATTTATCGTCAATACATCAACATTAACTTAATACCGAATGATGGCCGGATAACGATCATCAGTGATTGGAACAAAAACGGTGAAGTCGAACTAGAAGAGGTCAAAGAGGATTGAGATGTTTGAAAGGAAATAGGAGCCTCATTTCGAATGTTTACGTCTCACTTGCAATGAAGCAGTGCTATGAGGATAGGTCAGCTCTGATAATCATATCATCTGTTTTTTTGCTTCTTAGACTAAACGGTATTGCATTTGTTTTGATTTAAAAGTCATTCATTCCTATTCGGACACCAATTATTCTGGACTTTCAAATTAAGATCTTTAAAATCAGAATGACCAAGTTTTTCTCATTAGGAAGTTAAAATATCTTCTGTCAAATGGTTGATTTAATTTCATTTAAATCCCATCTCTGTTATCTCTAATTCATTTAATCACAAAGCATTCCTTATATGTTTAATTTACGCCATCGTTTCTTATTTTATATTTCATGAATTACTTTTATTACCTTACCTTTTACTACTCATTTTTTCATTAGCCTGAAATTAGCAACATTTTGTATCTTTTGTGCATTTGTACTTGCAATGAATATGAAAGTCTTTGAATCAAAAGTTTCTTTTTAATACTTAATTTTGAATTCCCTAATATTGTGAACATTTTGAGAAAGCGTAGAAGAATTTTAAAAAATTTTAGATTTCTCTGACAAAATAAATTTTACTGGATTTAATCTATTGAAGAGATAAAGACTGGATAATTTGAATAAATAAGGAGATTAATAAGTACATTTGTCTAGACGTCTATCTACTTTAATGAATAATTATTTTAATTATGATATAAATTCGTTACATTACTAAACAGATAGTTTTTTATTCCAGTGTTTTCCGTTTCCGTGTAATCTGTAAGTGTAATCATCCAAAGTTGATGCTTGACATATGTTTGATATTATATATTTGAAGACTTAATTTATTAAATGATATTAAAAAATGCTGAAAATATATGTTTAAAAAATATTGCATGGTTAAAACTGAAATTTTATTGTTAAATGCTTGTATTTGAAAAATGAAATTTAATTGTTAAATCCTTGTTTTATTTTTGCAATTATAGGTGTAGAATGTATGAATGTTTTCGTTAATTTGTAGTCAAACGATAGTCCCTACTGAGATTACAGAAATGTGAATTAGTGGCAATTTTTTAAGACTGCAAATATTCTTAAATTTAGCATTACTAAAGTGACAGCTTATCAATCTTAATTTCTCTCTCGAGTCGCTCATTCTATTCTTTTGAGTCAAAAAATCAGGACTATGAATGATAGCTTTAAAACTCTTTTCAATTTGAGGGGATTCAGGTTTAAACCTTAAACTATCCTACATAAATCGAGAATATAAATTCGATTGGATTTGCTCAACTAAAATTCTATGAAATCTTTCATGTAGCATTTTTGCATCTACATTTCACACTATTCCATATTTTTCAAATTTTTATCAAGAATTCAATTTTTTTATCTAAGAAAGTGTACAACAAGAAACTGTAAAATGATTCATAAAGAAATTTCAATGTTCGAAGCGAAATATTCAATTTCCACAAGAAAAAACCTAATGCCAACAAACCTGCGAGCAATTTTTAGTGCTAACACCTTTTACGCTTTCATCCCTGATGTTTATCTTTTTTTACAGTCTGTTTTTT
This sequence comes from Acanthocheilonema viteae, assembly GCA_900537255.1. Classification (NCBI taxonomy): domain Eukaryota; kingdom Metazoa; phylum Nematoda; class Chromadorea; order Rhabditida; family Onchocercidae; genus Acanthocheilonema; species Acanthocheilonema viteae. The sequence continues at coordinate 26,566 of UPTC01000128.1, read as the reverse complement.
TCATGAAGGAATCATTTTTTTCACTTTTTTTTGTCACTTTTTGATTGAATTTCCAACTTTTATAACATTTCAACAACATTTTAATGCATTAAAATGATTTTTTTGTTACCTTACCGTTTCTCTTTACTCTTTAACCAAACGCTTTACTTTTTTTGCAATAATTTAAGCAACAGATATCATTCAAGGCACTAATTGAATGTATTGAAAGTTGAATACACTAAATTGAAATCTGAGAGATATTGTGAATTAAAAATTTCTATTCTAACTTTACTTCCAAATATAATTATAACATTTGAAGTTGAATTTAGTCAGAAATGAAAAAACTGATGAATGGAAAAAATGGTTCAGATTGTGGAAATATATAATATTTTTTTCTGCAGCATTATCTGATAGCCGATGAAACTGATATTAATGACTTATGAGAAATGATACAAAACGGTATTGGTTCTTCCATTTGCAAATCGATTTTCACAACAAGTAGTGATCAGTGCAATATATCTCATAACGATATAGCTTCAGGTATTTTTCAAAGTTCAGAAAGGAAAGTGAAAATTAGAATATTGTCCTTTTTTTCTCTTCCTCCTTTTTTCCCCTATTCTGAATATTAATTTCCGAATTCTCATTTTCTTTACTAATATTTGAGTCGTTTTTTCGGTTATGCATTATTTACTGTGTTGTAGAAAATATTTTAAACAAGCTTTTACTTATTCGAGAATATTAATTATCGGGAAAAAACTGAGCATAAATAAATAAAATTGATAGTTCTCTGAATCAAAAAAAGCTCATCTTCTGAGCATAGCGGTCCCGTGCAGATGAATATCTCATGTTCATTTCTTGACATTTGACCTAATTTAGTGAAAAACATTCGTGAAATCAACAAAACGGAGAAAAAATTATTCAATCATGTCTATTATATCGGAAACACATGCAATAAAAATTCCTCACATAATATTGCTTCCAAAAAAAAATGTTCCTAGCTAACACAGAATTGGAAAAAAAAATTGAAAAATCGTTTGTATGCGAATCATTGATTGGAAAAAATTGTATAATTTGAAATAGCTATATCAAAGTTAGGAATAAAAGATGAAAGATTTTCTTAAGCTGCAGATTTGGTTTAAAAATTAGAGTAATTTACAACTTATAACTTAGGAATTTGATAATCAGAAAAGTGAAGATGGAAATTTCAAGTTTGAACTGAACTGAAAATTTTGCTTTGGAATTTCTTTATATTTTCATATTATCATTCTAAATTTCCTTATTTATTTCTTTTTTTACTGGACTGAATTATCAGATGGTTTCATATGATTTCACCTAATAAAATAATAATCCTAATATGAAACTGTGAAGATAAGAGAAGTAAAGCAATAATGCAAGACAAAGCTGTGAAAAGTTTGAAGTTATCTGTGAAGCATGTAAGTTCATTGAAGTGAATTGAGAAGAAAAGATTATGCAAAGATTGAAATAGAATTTATGTTTTCATATTTCTAAAGTATTCCTAAAGATTATTCTAATTTGTCGGACCGTTGGAAAAATATCCCTTGAGACCGGAGATGAAAAATGTTTCTCCGTATTTTTCCATCTCAAATATACTGCTTTTGTTGTCTGTTCTCTCCACTAGTTTATAAAGTTCATTTTTCCTTCACCAAGAATTTTTGAATTAAAGAAAAAAGTGATATTCGCAAAATCTATGATAGGGAGGAAGAGTTATCCAGCGAACCAATCAGTTCACCGAAAAATATTCAAAAATTCACCCATCTCTTTTCCTATTATTTTTTCCTTCCTTTAGGGAGATCTTTTTTTCCTCTCATGTCATGCAAGCCACATATTTTACTTGAATATATGTGCGCTTTTTTTTGAAAGTAAATTGACTTAAAAATGGAAACGAAATTGGTTTAAGAACAAAGGATGGGATGGGCAGTAAGGAAGACTTTTGGCCTTTTAAATGCAGATATAAGAAAACTGCAGCAGCTATATAAAGGCAGTAAAGCTTAAATGAGCTGAAGACGAACTTTGTCCAATCAACATCTTCATATTTAAAGACTGCCGTAGAATTTCTTTAAATCGAGAATGTTTAAATCACATAACATTTCCCACTTACTTTCCTTTTGCCTTTTAAGTAAGAAAAAAAAATGAAAGTTTCGGTGAACGATTTCTGAAAATTAGCAACATTCTTTGTTAATTTCTCTATTTCATTTTGCAACTGTATTTTGCTACAATTTTTCTTATTAGCAACGCTGTAACTTCTCTATCCTGTTGAAATTCATATGACAGCAAGCGTTATTGGACGACTCGTCAACGCTATTCATTTAAATGCAACACCTCCAAAATCAAATTCTTTACTTGTATTCGTCTGCAAATTAGGTAAAATTTCTTGCATATATTATCTATTATTGTATAAAACATTTATTTAAATATCTTTTCTTTGGCTGAGAAAAAAGGTGTACGTTTATTTGGAAAGTAATTTTGGTTGCAAAGAATTCTTCTAAAAATGATAAATTTGTGTATGCTACAGAATATAAATATTAAATTTTCACTATGATAATTGTAATTAGTTACTGATAAAATTGTCAAAAAACTATTTCTTTTTTTTTTCTTTCCAAATCAAATACAAAATTAAGGGAGTAGAAAAAAATCGAAAATTTATAACCAGTTCCGAAAACTAATTAGCGCTATCTGTTTAGTTTTCAGAAATTATTGGGCTTCTTACAGAATTGAAGATTCATTATCTTTTTAAGCTTATTTTAATTACGATAACTAAGTTTCTTAAATTCCAATCTCCAATTTCATTTTCCTCTTACTTTTTTATTTTGTTTTTCAAGACAGTTTTGCTTCTGATCTGTTTACTCATTGCATTATTGCACGTAATTTTGACATATTGAGGGAAATTTTTTTTTCTTTAAATTAATAACTGAATTTTATTTACAGAAATTAAAACTGTAAAATCGGTTTGTGAAATGAAAATATGGATTTGCTACATTTCACTATCTCAAGAACTTTTTTCTATATCAACCTACCAGATTTCAGGAGACGTAGAAATTCTTCACCTGAGGCCTTATTTATAACCAGACTTTGTTCTAAACTATTAAAAAGCTTCTAGTATTTGCAAATTAAATTTGCCAGTTTTTTATATGAAGCTATAGAGGAGATGTAATTTTCTGAGTCACATAGAATCTTCAAAATTTCGTTATTACTAATATTGAAATGTAACCAGCGCTGTGACACTGTTTATTTATTTTTCGCAAATTGCAGTGAAGTATTGGTGCAACTCGGTTTTTTTCTTCCATTTACGTCAGTTGCTTTTAGCTTCATCACATACAAACAATCCCGCAATACATGGTTTCATAATTGGTGATGAACCGATTGCTTTATTTCGATCGGAACTTGAAAAACTACAACACATATTACATTTTCCCGAGGAATTGGCCTTTCAGGTATTAAAAAAACAGTACTGATTTTAAATCTATTTTTAAATATATTAAGAACAACTATTAATTAATGATTGCCAGCGTGTATTAAGGACAAAAAAAAACTCTGAATAATTTCTGTGTCTGATACTAATTCATTATTTATCAGATTATTTGGTAGATTTTTTTTATTGCTATATTCAGTTTATCCTTTTTTCTTACCTTTAGATTAAACTTGTTTTCAGACGATCCCAAATTGTCCAATTTTTTTCTTCTCTCTATATTTTTTTCACTTTTTTATCAAATGATTTTATAAAAAAAAGACTTTATAAAAGCATTAAACAACAGTTCGTTTTGACCGAAAATAGAACTATAGTGTCTTTGCAATTTGAAAATCTTTAAGACTATATTTTTGAGTTTTCTTTAAAAGAAAGCATTGCCAAAAGCTTGTCCCAATATTATCCGGAATATATTGATATGAGCTTGAATTGAGTAGGTTGATAAATTAATTTTTGAAAAAGAAAAAAGTATTCAGAATTAAGGATTCACGTATGATAGCAATAAGTACGTATGACTTTCAGTTATCAGCAACTGAATATCAATTATTTTATGAAATGCAACCGATGGACTATGTTTATTATGTGAGCTGCGATCTAACTTCAATAGCAGTTGCAGACAATCCAAGTCCAATTCGAAATCTCGTTAAACGCTTGTCTGAGATATGTTGCTTTTTTGAAAAATTTTTTATTATTCGTCTGTTTCATCACTTATTGTTTACTTCATCTAAACTTGTAATATAAAGCAATAAAATATAGTTATCAACAAATTGTTGAACGAGTTAACCATAATTAGCTTGAGGTCAGCAACCGTATAAGCATCCTTTAAGAAAGCTTCGAATTGAAACAATTCTTAGATCATCGGTAAATTTGCGCATAATTTCAAAAATACTTATTTTCATCAAACGGCTAATTTCTCATATTTAGGAATCGAAAATACTAATTATTTGATCAATAAATCAATAAGTCAAATTTTTATATTAAAAAGAAAAAAAACTTTTTTTGTACGCACTCGCCCGTTAAGAAAATGACAGCGATCAATAATTTTTCAAAAATTTCGTTTTTCAGATAAGTTCATGGATAACTCATCTTATAGTAAGTATGCCAACATCTGGGGAACGGAAAACAATTCTTACTTTCATCTTTCGAATGATCGATGTGTGCTGGAACATTGGTTAATTTTTATTACAAACTTGTTAATATTGTTCACTTCTCTCAAATCTCTTTTTCGTTTTACCAAGTTTCGAAATGATTCCCTACTTCAAAATTATATTTAATCATCGATTTAAAAAAAAAACGGCCGATTTTGCAGCATTTACAAGAAGGGGTTATAAGTTCTTAAAATATTTGCTAAAGAATTTATATTTTGATATGACACTGAAATATTTGAATGTTTTTTACCTCTCTAAATAAAATGTTTTTAAAAATATACATATATGTACTTTTTTCTTTTTTTTTGAAAAAGTGTAATAAGTTGAAAAGAAAATCTGAAATGATTAAAATAAACGGAATAAAAGAAAAAAAAATTTTACACAAATTATTACCTTTATTCAAATGGTTCTTCAAAATTTCGATATTTTTAGGTTTTCATATTTAGGTAATTTTAATGCAGCAGTTGAAATTTTGATGGGATTAAAAAGTGAAAAATTACGGTCATTTTGGTTATTATTAAAACCTGAGGAGAAGAAAAAATATGAACAGGTTGCTTATTATTGATAAAATTTTCATATTTTTTAAAAATTTCATTTTTTCTTCAATATGATTTTTATCCAAAAAATACTGTATAAATTTATAACTGACAAGGAGTTATTCTTGAAGATCGATAAATCAATTCTTATTTAATGATCATTCCTTGCCAATTATTCTTTGTCTTAAAAATTTCTTCATTTGTTCCATGTATTGATGCAAAAATTTGCGTTCTGATATAATTTTTGTTTAATAATAAAAAAAGAAACGAAGATAATGTGTAAAATTTATAGCTTTGTGAAACCCTTTTGCCCAGCAATCAAGCGGCTTTATCCACAGCTTATCGAGAAGCGATTCACAGAGCTTTACGGATGCCACAATGCAGAGTGATTCCTTTTTTTGGTGTCTTCTTGCGTGACTTATATGCGATAGTAAATGATATGCCAAGCGTTCTGTTGACTGATGATGAAGATGATAACGACAAACTTGAGGTATCACTCCGGCTCTGTTTCGTTGATTGTAAAAAAGATAGTAACAAGTTAAAGAAATGTAATTTATTAAAAGATTTTTGAATGGTTTTTTAGTTTATGAATGAACAAAGTGATGAGGGTCATTATGCGTCCGAAACTGGTGTTAGTGGTTTGTTAAATGCTGATAAGATCAGTCTGGTGGCTGTGGTACTTGGTAATTTGGAATTATTTTATCGCCATTATAAGAATATATCCAACTTTGTTGCGGATCCTACTAGGCCAAGTATTGGAAAAGAAAATCCAAAACCCAAGGTATGCTTACAATCTTGGTTTTTCAAAGCATCTTAAGAACAAAAAAAAGACATGTGGTGTTCAAGAGATTTCGATCTTTCAAACAGCAAATTTTTAGGGTTACGATCCAGTACAACCGATAAAAGGTGTTGTGAGAAATATTACTTTGGTACCTTTGGATACGAATCGCTTTGATTTGGATGTAATCCAGCGGCTTCATCATGGTACCACAGTCATTCGGTATGATCCGGATACAGGTCGCAGCACACTTTGCATGCTGAAATTGGATGCCAGTTGTGGTTTATTGTCATGGCGTAAAGTTGGTTATTTGAGAACGAAGGAAATGAGAGATAAAGTATTTTCCAAATTGGTCATTTTAATTAAGGCCTTTGAATGAGAAATTTCTCACACAAAAAATTTTGCAGATTTTCTAAGAGATCTGCTCCGGTATATGGAATTCGCTAGTTAAGAATTTCGTGTCTTTCAAACGGACTGCAAGATGAAGTCCTCTTTACTTGTCAAAAAGCTTCTTCCATTCTAATTTATGAGAATATCTTGAATATATTCTAGGATGCACATATTCCATCGGTGTCACGAATTCAAAGCGGAAAACCACAAAGTATGACACCGCTAGAAAGTCGCAATCCCCCTTCATCACCAAGTTTACGACCAGATGGAGCTGCCTGTACTACATTGGATTGTGGCTTTTTAAAGCTTTTCTATGTTAAATCTATTGAAAATGTTGCTTCAAACGATATCGATATTGAGGTCAAATTACTATTAAAAATTATCAGATTAAAAATTTTTTCCTAAAATAGCATTTTCAAATCTAGTCGAGATAGCCATTGTTTACAATAGATGTAACTGTTAAAAACAAACAATAAATTTGGGGATGCACACAAGAAAAGAAATATGCTAATTAACTTCCATTATTTCTGGAAGCGGAACGACTTGCATAGAAGTGTTTTTAATTTCAAAAGACTGTCTCTCAGGGCATTTATCGACGACATAGCAACGAAGAAATGTCTGTGCAAATGTATTGTTGGACGATAAATTTTGGTTGTTATTTGTCTGATAATGAATTTTTATACTTTATTGCACCAGAAAAAAGTGCCCATTGCTGGATAACTGGGCTAACCACTGTATGTTTGTAATTTAAATTAAATATGATTTAGTGAAATGTTTAACTTTCAATGAATTAAGAAAAAAACTATGATGCGCCTTTTTTTGATTGAATTGGAATTAGATCTCTACAGTTACTTTAATGTAAATAAAGAAATTTATAAAAAGATAATCTGAAATTTGCTCTTTAATCTTCTTGATAGCTAATCCTTTTTAGATTGTAAATTACTTACTAGAACAACAGAAATGCGTAGATCGACGAGTTTTATGGCTTAGAAAATTATATTTACAACTGTGTACAAATTACGAACAGGATAAGATGATCGATGAAGGCATAACGTCTAGTCCACATCCTTATAAAGCTCTTCAGGCTTTTGGTGGCCGAACCGAAGGATGGAAGGATTTTGGTATTACTATATGAGGATCTTGAATCTTAACAGTTTTAACGATTTGTTGATATTTTTGAAGGTGCTTTAAGTATTCTGCTTCTTGTCAGGTTTACAAACTATTGTTTCAAAACCACTTCAATCAGGAACGTTTCGCTCTGCAGAATTTGCGGCGGCAAAAGATCGTTTAAAACAAATGACAAGTGCTATTACTCGACGAATGAAATTCGTAAGCCGTAGTAGTGCTCATTCACAAAGTCCACAACCATGTGTTTAAAAATCCAAAATTTGAAATATTAATAATTTTTGAATATTCTAAATTTCGAATGGCTTCAAATTTCATTTCAAAATTTCTTAATAATTGCTTAAGAAAAAGAAATAGAAAAGAGAGGATGTTTGAATGATTAGCACTTCAGAATATACAATTAAGAGAAGTTTGAAAATTCATGGATTAGTATATTGTAGCCAGATATCACAAGACATTTTTATAATTGCAAATACTCCTATCTTTTAATTTTCAGACACGATATCAGTCACTTCGAAATCGTATAGGTGACGAACAGTTCACGATATCAGATCCAAGCACACCAAGAGAGATATCGAGATCATGTGATAGTTCTTCATCAACAGATACCGCTAGTCTTGACATCTGGTACAAATCTAAAAGACTGTCAGCAAAAACTTTAGGCTCTTTCCGCTCTGGAAAAATGAAAAAGTGAGCGTAATTTTAATATACATAATAGCCTCCGAATTATCTAGAAATGTGTTTTAAAATATTTGAGAAAAAATTTTGCATTGTAGGCGAATCTTGTTCTAAAAATTGATTAGTTGTTATCTTTTAGTAGTATGAATATTTTGAAAAAAAACGAAAAATTTCTAAATCATTGCTATTTTTTTATAGAACAAAAGTTTCCGAAGATGCAAGTTTAAGCTCAATTATCTCTAGAGAATTTTCGGTGTCTTCGAAATCTTATGAAGAAGAATGTTCGGAAAAGCCTGTTACATTATTTGAGTTTATCGAATTATATAAATTATTTAATGCAAACATGCGAACAGATCTGAAGTAAGTTTATTCATGGAAAAATGTATTTTGAAAGATTTTAATTCTTACAAAAATATATCAATGATAATGATTGTACCGGTGTTTTTTTCTACTTTTAGAGATATTTTCAACGATTTTCTTGTCATGTGCGGTTGTGACAATGGAAGTGCAATTAAGCATGGAATCAATCAAAAGATTTCACAAATGGAGTCAACGCTTTCAGATATTGAATTTATACCAAACGGTTCATAATTCAACGTAAATGTCTGACGAAGATGAGGAAGACGGCAAAATTTACATAGAAAATTATACGCTGATATATATGTATCGTAATTTTGCCTATTTCCATCTCTTATTTATTCAAGCAAAACTGTTTAATAATATTTTCTATGGTTGTTTGCAGATATCCTTACAAGGAATACTTTTACAACAGCTCAACATATTAGTGAAAAGCAACAGAAGGTATACAATGCATTAGCTCGTGCCAGTTTAAACAGGTGTTTTTTTTAAAAAAGCGATAACTTCAAATTGATCATTGTTTTTTCTTTGGAAATATAAAAAATACAAATGAATAGATGCGTTTTTCTTTTGCAAACTGTCATTATAAAATATACTGGTTGAATTTTCCAATAGAATTTTATAGAAGGAATTGTGAGAGAAAGTAAAAAAATAACAATTAGCATTTAAATAGCTAGAAATATCGAAAAAAATCCTTATTATATTATAAGCATAAGAAATTCCGATCTCTTTGTATGAATCGGTGAGCTTATTGATGATATAATTTGAAATTTTCGTAAAGAGTATATTATTATTTCAGTACGGATCAGACGGATGAATGTTCATTTCTAACTCCCGCAATGTTGAAACGATTTATTGAGATATATCAAATGGAAATTGTGGATAACGATTATGCTAATAAAATAATTCAGGTTCTGTAAAATTCCGAACAAAAGATTTCACGAAATTATATATCATTTGTTGCAAAATTTTTGACTGAAAACATTCATTCATTCTTCCAGGAACACGAACCGGATCCAACTTACCGGAGTAATCAGCAACTTTCATTTGAAGGATTTGTACGCTATATGACAGATTCAACAAATTATGCATTTGTTCCTGAAGCAATTGAACCCGATCAGGATACACTTCATTATCCATTAAACTATTACTATATCTGTTCAAGTCACAATACTTATCTCACAGGTCATCAACTGAAAGGTGAATCATCCACTGAAATGTATCGCCAGGTTGGATTTCCATGCATGTCATTATTAATTCTACAGTCATTGCTTATTATCAATAATAAAGCAACTTCAAAAAAAAATTCTTGCTTGTTGTATTTTTTTTATGTAACCCAAATATTTCAATCAAATTTGTTGGGTTTTGAAATTGTAAATTGTAAATATTCGATGCTACACGGAAAGTTGCATATAATATTCTTTAATTAAATCATGTAAAGCTTTGAGATAAAGTTTGTTTAGAATTATAGGTGCTATTAACAGGCTGTCGTTGTGTTGAATTAGATTGCTGGGATGGTGAAAATGGCTTGCCTCAGATATTCCATGGTCATACTTTAACGTCCAAAATTAGTTTTCGTCAAGTGCTTAGTGTCATCAAAAAGAGTGCCTTCGTTACTAGCAATTTACCTGTTATTTTATCAATCGAAAATCATTGTTCACTTCAGCAACAAGGAAGAATGGCTCAAATGTTTAAAGTTCGATTTCAACCTTTTTAAACTGTGATTTTAAAATTTTGCTTTGCTCAATATTTCATTTGAAGCAATGCTTATGTTCATTTCAGAATTACTTCGGGGAAAATCTTGTTACATATTTTTTGTTCGAAGCTGACTATAGTAATTCACCACGACTTCCGTCACCGTGGCAATTACAGAATAAAATTTTAATTAAAAATAAGAAAATGATCGCAGAACCAAGTGCTGGACTACGGATGGATAAATATTTTATCAAAAACGAAGGCGACATTATGGAACAGATAGAGTTTGTTTACATGATAACATAACTTACTTTTCCTTTAAATAAAATAATTTTTTTTTAAAAATAAATGCAAAGAATTTTCAGTGGATTCTATGGAATAGATGAAGATGATCTTGAAGAATTTTATGATGACCTGGACGACGAAGAAGCAGGTCAATTACATTTTAATACTGATTCCGTGTAGACCTAAAAACTTCTCAAACGATGTAATTCAAAATTAACTACTTTTGATATTATGCAGATTCGGAAAGCCCGAGGGTAATGAACTGGTTGTCAAGAGGTACAACACATGAATCGTCCAGTGAAGCTGAAGAGGAGCACAAGTATTCTGTGCCCAAATTAACGCATACTGTTTGTTTTAACTTTTAAAACTTTTAACAATTCAAGTACTTCAAAAGTAGTCTTTTTTAAGAGTATTTTTGAAACACCGATCGAAATTCAAAAGACCATATAAAGTTGTAGAAATTATAATTTACATGCACCATAAATCATTAATGCTATGAATTTGGTATGTAATCTGTTTCATTTTTCATTTCAAAACAGTTGAATTAATTTGCCGTTTAATGTTACACAGCTGACTAGTCTAATCAGTCTGAAATTCATGTATGCTGTATAAATCACATCATCTCACCGGTATATAACTTTATTTATGGCACTTTTTTTGTTTAATTCTAGATAAATGCACTATTCGACTCGAGAATAGATGATGAATCATTGCCAGCTAATGGAGAAAGAATGTCGCAGAGGCTCATTAAGAAGATACCGGGACCTCCAGTTGCACCTGAATTATCAGATCTGGTGAATTATATGCAGGCTGCCAAATTTAAGGTAGCGTGAACCGTCTGATTGTGGCCATTTGAACTTCTCTCAGTATAACTTTTATCTAATCTTTAGTTTTGCAAAAAAAAATTTTTTTTTATTGTAGAATGGCGTAAATAGCTAATATTCTTATTTGTGGTTTTCAAAGCATTGCATATATCTCTCATTCAGTGCTATTTAATCATGGAAGAATTTTCCAGGGTTTTCCAAGAATGATCGATTTTGTTCATCGACGGGAAGAATCTGCAAAATCTTCTGTACTAGAAACAATTCGAGCAAGCTCTAATTTAATAGCAACTCCAACACGACGTTTACGGAATACTGCATTATCCAGTGGGGAAAATAAATTAAAATTTGGAGAAGAAACTCGATTTTCTGTGACTTCATCTTCGAGACCCAATAGTAATGCATCATGCTATCAAGTTACGTCACTTAATGAATCATCCGCCCGGAAACTTTCAAGGTGATTATTGCCATACAAAGACCTATAGCTCAAATATTCATAAAATAACAATTGTCTATAATATTTATAAAATTGAACTTTTAAAAATGGATTTGCTAAGAATTTCAGGAAACATCCATTGGAACTTATTGCTTATTCGCGCGAGCAGATTGTCAGGACGTATCCTGGCGGTATGCGCATTGATTCTTCCAACTTCAATCCAGTTCAATATTGGGCATTTGGTTTGCAAATGGTTGCTTTGAATTTTCAAACCGCTGACACAGCAATGGCTGTAAATGCAGCAATGTTTGAACAGACAGGGAATTGTGGATATACTTTGAAACCGAGAATTTTATGGGACGATTCCCATCCACACTACAATCGTTTTAATCCGCTCTGCAAAGATACTACTTCAATATCTGCTCTCCTTTATACAGTTACGGTAAATTCTTGCTCATTTCAATCACTTATTGCTATTTTTGAAATCTTGAGAAATAGGGTAACTATAAAGAGAAATAAAATTGATCAGTAATTCAGCATTATGTTACTTTTTCTATTTTGCATCAAAACATCCATATTCGTCTGCAGATTCTCTACGCTTTGCCTAATTCAGTCTGTAATAGCTGAACAAAAAAGCTTTTAAAAATAAGAGTTTAAATTGTAGATGAAACAGGCATATAAATGGTATATGAGTGATAGTAAATAAAAAATTCACGTTTAATTAGAAGAAGTCTAAGGCAGTCAATATTTGAGACCACAAATGTCAGAGCAAAATTTATAGCTTTTGTAGAATCTTCAGAATATGGGTTTTAACTGAAACTCAGCATCAGGTATGTATCTTTCCTTCACAGATTCATTCATCTGCCCCGTAACAGTAAACAATTTTAGGGCTACGTTATGCAAACATGCTTGTATTTTCACTGAAGCAGTTATACAATAATTTTTTTATGATTATTTTTCGTGCTAACATTTGAATTTGTGTTTTTAATTTCCAATTGAAATTCTCTAGATAATATCAGGACAACATGTTTGTCCAAATCAAAATGGTGCTTCAACGTATGTTGAAGTGGAAATCATTGGAATACCAGCAGACTGTGCCAAAGAGAAGAGTAAAACAGTATGTCGAAATTCGGTGAATTCAATTTGGAATCACACTGCAACATTTCGGATCGCTTTCGCTTATTTGGCTTTTTTGCGGATTTCTATTTGCGATAACACAACTGGCAGGTATCTCTTTTCCACATTTCTTTTCCAACATAAATGAATTCCAACATTGTGAAATCAGAAATTCTTTTTTTGTTGTTTCATTACATGTATACTTTATTAGATGTTTGGCACAACGAGTAGTTCCTGTGCGTTGTATTCGGGCAGGATATCGTCATCTTCCGTTACGAACACCCACAAATGTACCGATGGATCAGGGAATCGTATTTCTCTATTCACATTTTGAACAAGAAGAACATATCTATTTGCATGACGAAGATAGTATTATCAATTGTAATACAGATCAGCAGTTGCATCCTCAGATACTCAATATCAATCCGGTTCGATTCTACACGATAAGTGTTAAATGTCTTTTGTAAAACATGCAATTTGTTAGTATTTCAGCAATCACAAAGATTTTAAAAATAAAATTATTCATTTAAGACGGCAGTGATAAAAACAGTTCCTATTCTTAAACGACAAATTTTCGTACTGCGAATATCGGGCTTATATAATGATAATACATCGGTTATTGTGCATGCTGAATTATTCAGCACAGTTCGAAATGTCATAGAAATGGTATGAATGCTAGTTAAATTTATTTATATTCGGTCTTTTCTATTTTGATTTAACTAAATTAAATTTGAATATTCATTTAGGATGACAAATTTCTAAACATAATACTTCATGCAAACCTTTTGTAGGCACTCACAAATGCGGGAAAAAACGCTGACACAGCTGAGGAATATGTTTTGGTTGAAGTAAACAGCAATGAAATATTGAGTAATAATGACGAATATCAAAACATACAATGTGAACATCGTATTTTACCATCCAAAGAACCGATAATGGATTTTGTAGCATGTTGGAATGGTTCCATGCGACGTTTTATCATCAGAAAAAAAGGAACGGCAAGTTTATACTTTCAAAACAGTAAAATTTTATAAAATTTACTTCTAAATTTTAAAGTGTATTATGAATTGGTGAACGTCCAAATGATTTTATGAGATTAATATAATTATTTCATTGTTTGTTCCAGGATCCTAGTGGTAGAGCATGGATCAGTTCCATAATTAAAGGTGGTGTGGGAACACCGTCATCATTAATTCAATCACCATCTTGCGCTCAATCTTCATCGGACAGAAAAGCAAACAATCGTTCTTTAGGACAACATGTTATGCTTCATAGAATAAAATCTTTGGATCCGGATGTTTTCAGCGAAAAGAAAATTATAACTGGTTGATATCTGTTACAGTTTTGAAAGTCTGACAATTTTTTTTCCTGAACTACATGAGATTTTTTTGTCTTCGAACGGTTTCAATTTAAAATTAATTATTTCTCTTTTATCGTTTATAATCTATTCTTCATAGATTTACGTCCACTAACGCGTACAGTGAGTGGAACTTTTCTGGTGTGTATTCATAACGTTAGCCGAAATCAACCGTACATTATTCTTCGGGCGAGTATTTACAGCACGGCTAATGATATCATCAAAGAAGTATCTCGTAATTTATATTAAAAAGCATAAAAAAGAGAACATTCGTAATCCTTGGTGCTGTGTAAACTTAAAAGTTTAGGGATATTGATGATGTATATTTTAGGGTGCGTTAGACATGCGAAGGAAATATTACTTATTATAAATTTTTATCTTTTTTGATGCTTCAACATAAGTTTAGAATTTTTTTTTTACATGTTAACCTTTGATCCGGAATAATAAATGATATAAAAATATTAAACGTAAAAAAAGAAAGAAAAAATACTAAACACAATCATATAGCTATGAATGAACCGTTTTGAGGGAAGTGATCGGATTAATGCGACACGATATGAGATCAGGATAAAGAAGAGGAAAAGCTTTTGCTTACCACAACATTTGTAATAAATGTTTTTGTGAAGAGAATAAAGAAGGGAGCGAATAGGGATGTCTTTACTAACTTAATAGAAATGATAAATGATCCATTCATTTCGAAATCAGATAGCATTATTACCATATGAGTTCTAGCAATTTGTAGAAAGCCTACAATTCAATTTAAAACAATATCAGCTTATTGTTAGAGCGATCTTTGATTTCATATTAGACGAAACAGCATACTTGAAGTAAATACACTACCAACCTACTACTGCATGAATGGATGCCTCTGCTAACTTGATAGGTACAATAAATGATCCACTCCAAAAATTTAACCTTTGTTTATTTGCTAAATTCTGTTAAGGTTTTCCTGAAATCAAAACAAACAAATGTCATTGAATCAGAATATGTGCTGGTTGAAGAAACAATGAAGGAAACAAATTCAGCTCTAATTACATCACTGGAATCGAACATTCTTGGTAATGGTATCTTATTCGCAGTGGAAAATATTAAAGATTTTAACTAGTCGTTGTGTTCAAAATTTTTCGAAAAAAAAGCACGGTAATGGCAAAAAAAATTTTGCATTCCATTTTTACTGTAACTTATCAATCAATGTTGTGAAATATAGCTTTAAAATTTAAACAAATTTTAACAAAATGTAAAGCAAAAAACATGCAATGACAATTTTTAGTAGCAAAACAACCATCGGAATATAAAAGCGTTTCAATGAGAGTGCTAGCGTTAAATGAGATTGTATGGAAAGCACAAAGTGCATGGAAAACATCTGGACGCTTCGTGTTAGAAAGTCGCGAACATACTATTCACTCAACAAGAGAAAAAGTAAGAAATTTATTACAAGCACTCGAGAATGCGCGTGTAAATGCTGGTTCATTACAAAGAAAATGTTGATTTGAAAATTTTCATTCCATTAAGCATTGAAAAAATGTTTATTTAAAAAATTTCACTCATTATTAATAATTTTGCTCACTTTCTGTATTTTATTTCTCCATCTACTTATTATATAATGATGTTTCTATTGTAAATTTACTTAAATCAAACTGAATGAGAGAAATCATTGTTAGAAAAGCGACTATCGACATGAATAGATCTCATCTGAGATCTGCGCATTCAGGTATGTTAATCTTTGCTATCGA
>UPTC01000128.1:0-10591 GCA_900537255.1 Acanthocheilonema viteae | reverse complement strand
TATATATATATATACATGCTAAAAAAAAACGCTTGACCAAAAATGGTAAAAATCTTTTTGTGGCATCTAATGATACATGTTTTTGTGATATTGTATAAAATGTAGTATTATTACTTTAGGATGCTTATTAATTGAAAATTATTAAATTTTTCGATTGTATATTTTTTGGATGTTTCAAAAAAAAAAGTTATCCTAGTTGGAAATCTTGGTAATTGTCATGGAGCATTCATTTCCAATCCGAACTTCTAGAAATTATTTTTTTAATGCATGCAATTGTCGTTTTTTAAATAACATTACTATTTATTGGCGTGATCTCATTCTCCTATCATAATTCGATTCCGATCAGAAATTTTGGAATTTTTTTTGTAATATTGTAATGATTGAAATAACAAAGATGCAAGAGTGCCGAATGAATAATTGATAAGAAAATCGTATTTTTCAAATTGCACTCTCGACAATGATGTAATTTACTCTGGAATATGTTTTAATTTCCAAATAATGATAATATATGTAAACATTCAAGTATCACTTTGCTTTTTCCTTCCTTTATATTTTTCTGACGTAGTAAATTGTAATTCATATGAATCGGGAAACGAGTTCTTTCTTAGTTTAAGAATTGCATATGCATAAACACAAGTCATACTCTTAGAATAACTAATTGTATGGGAAACTTGAATTTATATGCAGAGAGATAGAAGAATTCGCTTGAAGAAAAGTCATGCAATCATGACACTCACGCAAGGACAAGAATAAACTTTTCTCGTGTGATATCATTCCAGGTACGATATTTCTAAACGTCATATGGAACTCTGGCCACCGTTCCAACATTGGATCTGTTCCTTCCCGTTTCATTATTTTATTCTCATTTCATTATTTTATTTTGGTTTTCCAACCCATCACAATTTTTCCCAATGCCGGTTTTTTATTCATCTCTTTTCCGCGACGCTATCTTGCCTCCTCATTACGACTTATTTTTGTATCATTGCTCAAAATCAGCACAATTTATGACAAAGAACAAAACCTGTGTTGCACAATTTTTCTCTTCGATAGATTCGGAAGCGCAGTAAAGAATCAAAAATTTACCAATTAAGACGAAAACTTTGTTCACACAGATTTAAGGTCGTGTTATGAGCGTATAGTATACTTTACTATACGCTCATAACACAAAATGACCTTAAGCTTTCATATAGCTCCGAGTATGTAAATTACAACTCGCTCATTTTTTCTGCAACTTATACATGTGCCGCATGTTCCCACAGAAATAAAATTTTCCGGCATGCACATTTGCAGTCCCATACACTTCACATTCTCTACTGTATGGAAAGCATGAAATGCACAGAAAAATAAAATTTTTATAATTGAGATAAAAAAATTAATATAACGAGCAATAAAGATTTTTCATGGATCGCAGATGATGACAATAGCCTAGCCATTAAACATACAATACCAGCACTTTCATTTTCATTTAAAAAAATACTTTTATTAAAAAAATAGTAATCAATACATAAGACATGTGGTATGTAATGCGTAGGGACAGTCCTGCTAATTATCGATATTTTTTTGCCAATATCGGGATTTTCGAATTAAACCCTCTTAAAGGACATACTTTAATACTTCTACTGGAACAATTTCTGCATAACCCTTTTTATAAAAGGTGCTGCACTATTGCTGCACTGAACGGCATTCAAGAAAAGCGGAAAATAATACAAATTTTAGAAAGTTTATAGAGGAAATTAAGAAAGAAGGTAAGAATTTTGAATCTTTTTTCAAAATAATTTAGAATTTTTTTTGCAAAAAAATTATTAAAATTAATAAAGATGCTAAAAAAGACAAAGACAGGGCAATTTTGAATTTTTGCAGCTGCTCAGTTTGATTATGTAACACTATCTACAGTTTCTCCCGTATATTACACTAAGCATTTTTAAGCAGAATTTTCTTCAAACAAAAGATGCTTGACTAATCAAGATGTTTGACAGCTTCACTCTAAACAGCCTTATAACTACTACCCAAAAATTCTTTCCAGAAAATCAATTATTATTGGAGAAATTATTGCACTTCTACTCGGAAGAGGTATATACTTTCTTAAAGTGAAGGATTTAAAAAACAAAAATAGAAAGATATCTAAAATGAAAGAAATCTTAAGACATGACAAATGCATTATGACGATTCCTACATGATCTCATCCTTTTCCTTTACATGCTCGACGACACAATCGTTTAATTTGACTCGGAATGGTTTTGCCTTTGGGTCCTGAAAAAAGGAGAACAGTTTCAACATTTTTTCGAATATTATTCTTTCGTAAAACTTAATCTTGAATAATTTTGCTTCTGGTAATGCACATAAAGTCCACATTCTCCCTCTAGAAATGCATTTCTCCTTCATAATGTTTACAATTGGTCAGCTTTTCCTCTAAGACATTATCAATGATGATAGTGAAAAATAATCCTTTGTCACTGCTTAATGGTTCAAGAATCTGCAGACTTTTTAAAATTCTTGCAATCTATCAATAATAAAAGACCAAATCAAAATGATTATATGGGTACAGCTCAAAAGAAATTATGGCAGAACTAATAATTTAGTGAAGCAATATCGCCAATCAAGAATCAAGAAAGTACCACAATTACTTTTATTCTTCTTAGAAATACTGAAAGTATGATGGATAAAAACTTATCTTAACAATAATCTGTGTATTTATCACATTAATTTTAAAATTCAATGGAACACTGGTCCTTTGATCATCATACATGAAAGCAGAGAGATGTTTCAGAACAGCATCATCAAATGTTGCCCGAAATCCATCAACTTGCATCTGAAATATCATCTTGGAACTGTCACGAGTAATAGGTACTTCAATAAAGCCCATCTTTTAGCATCAATTGTACCGTAGTGCGGACACACGTACATACCTACTTTTCCTCTTCCCTCCTAGAACCAGTCTGTCTAATACAGGTTTTAGTTGCACATGTTATAAAGATCGTAAAATTTGACCGGATGAAAACCATGCATTCTACTCACTATGGAGATGAGTGGAGACAATGAAACTGATCAACTTTAAAATTATCTGGAAATGCTTATAAAATTTTCAAATTTGAACTTTTGTGCTGAAAGTACTTGCTTTCAGAAAAAAGATGTTTTCAGGAAATTTTGAATAAGGGATTTGCAGAACTCTGCAAAAGAATTGCAAGGAAGAGAAATTTTCAGGGAAAAAGACCAACTTCTATTGAAGGAGGTTGTCCGTTGGATAGTGAGTGAAACTGAAACTTAACGGCAGTTTCACTACTAATCGCCCAAATATCCCCAGCAAATTCGTCACCTTCTTCGCTACGCATTGCATTATAAATGAAGTCCGAATCCTTATTAAGATACTGCTGAACATCAATCCTGTAATTTAGAAGCATAGAAATTCAACGCAGCAATACATTCATATACAAAAATCACGCTTTTGCAGTTACACTGTGATGTATAATATATCTAAGTAAGATTATCCTCAGCAAGCTTAATGAAATTATAAGAATAAGTTTGTTAATGCTAAAGTAACAATGTTAAAATATCGAAAAAATCTTTAAGATAATCTTTCTAAACTTATTGCAAAAATTAATATACCGTACATGTTGACTGACTCGAACAGTAACAAAAATCGATGTTTAGTTTGCCTCCTTACTTACCTCCTTTTCTTACTTCTTCACTCCATTTTACCTTATTTGTCGATATGGAAACCCTATTCCATTTCGCCTCTTCTAATCAATGCCTAGTAAATCTCTAAATCTTAAAAAATTCTCGAGTAAAATTCACCAACAAAAACTTCATGTAACAATATTCTCTCGTTAATTTTTGTTGATGGTGCAGATTAAATATTATCATGAAGACAGAGTGACATCAGTAATAGTTAGGATACTTAAATGCTACATTCTATGTCACCATTATTACAAATTTCAAATAATAGTCTAAAATGCATGACCCGATTATAAATTTAAACATCGAACGACAAAAATTTGAATCCTTCAAAACTAACTTCTTAATGTATCCAGCTCCATGTGAAGCTTTATTGAGTGATGATACCACCATGCCGATGTTGCTCAGTACTGCAGAAACAATATTTATCTATAAATCAATTTCACGAAATCACATTAAAAAATTTCTGTCTATTTGTTAATCAAATTTAATAAATAATATTCAGGAAATTAAAGACCAATACTAAATTTCATTTACAAATATTTAGATTTGAACTATAATAAACTTACAACCTTTTTAAATTCTTTACAGATTTTCTTTCGCTCTGGCATTAATTCATCGGCAAAGGCTTCTTCACCAATAACAACTTCTTAACAGAAATAATGATTAATACTTAAAAATCAGAAAAAAACACATACAGTAATTTTCTACATCGTCCATAATTTTTTCGCTTCCAGAATTAATTCGATATACTTTCAGAATGATACCAAAACCTTCCACCCGCTAATCAAAATAACGTATAAGTAAATCTACGATAAAGAAGTATGAAATACAATTCTGCATAACTTTATAAACTTTCCAGTTTCCAAACAAATGAGATGATAACTCGACCAAACTTCGAAGACTGATGCGAAAACAGAAAATATTTCTAACAGTAGCTCTGAGACTTGATTTAATTGAGTTCCATTGGAACCCAGTTTTCTAACCTTCAACAAAAATGTCATCACCACTAGTATCCAACATCATTACTTGTTGGTCTTCTTCCGAAATGTCTGTTGTAATCGACAATGTCTCGTCTGATTGTAATTCTACAAGGCGAATAAGTTTCTTTTTTAAGGTATCCTTTTAAAAAATTGAATTATTAAAATTATAAACAGTAGCACAAAAATCGGAAATGAGCAACATTGCTCTCTTTTTGCTTTCATTCCAGTCTATGCAAAGGAATAAAAGACAAATTAGGAACTTGTAATATTATTATTACAATCGGTGTATTTTACTTTATAGACTTATCAATACAATTTTTCTAAGAGATTATCATCTTCATCATTTTAACCACTACTCTTAATCGTTGGAGTTTAACCATTATTTTTCAAAAAATGAAAATATTAAATGAATAAAATATAAAATAAACCGTCATCCGTTTGTTGTGGAAATTCCGAAAAGATATCCTCGTCCTCATGCTCATCCTCATCGTTCTCATTATCTTCATCCTCACCATTATCATCTCGCAATGCTGCTACTGCAGCATTTATAATAGCCCGGTGTTGGGCACAACTGGCTGCCGTTAAACATCTTATAGGTAATTCCTCAACTGTACCTGCAATCACATGCTAATAATAGCCCAATGCACAGATAAAAGAAAATAAAATTTGCAGAATTTAAAGGATCATTAAAGCACTATTCACAACACATATATTATAGTTCAAACCTTAGGAGAAAGCAAGAAGCAAACCAAAAAGATTTCAATAAAACAATTAATGAAGCCTAAGGTAGTCCAAACTGGACTGAATAAAATCAACATTATTACAGTGTATGCACTGTTATTGCCGAATTTAATGACATTAGTTTAGAAGCAACTTGATAAATCGTCCGGATGAACTGAATAAAAGAAAATATCATAAGTAATACGATGGTTCAATTTTCAATAAACCTAGCCATTCTTCAGTTAACATTATCAAACGGCCTTCTTCAAACACTTTTTGCCTGTAAGAAATCTGGCATGTTCCTTTCAAACAATTCAAACGATCCAAATATACCCCAAATATAGATATAAACTTTAGTGATAACCAACAATTGCATTTTTTAATACTTCATAAAGGCTAATGAATTTGTCAAAATTAATTCTACAGCTAGCTGTAGAAAAAGCTGTGAGAATATTTAGGACATTTCATCAATTCATCTGTACCAGCCTTTTATTATATTTAAATGATAATTAGGTGATAAATCTCCAATTTCTCAGTGAACATTCGTCCTTGGAAATAAAAGAAAGTGGTGAACTCAATAAAGATTTTACTTCTGAATCATCCAGTAAATGCAATACGTCATATGATGTTGACATCTTAGAAAACCTATTCAAAATTTTAGTAGTCAAATCATGAAGTGCTTTTTCGTATTGAATTAGAGATTACTATAATTGTAAATTATCAAACTGTGGAGAACCGTCTAAAACAATCCCATTTTAAAGAATTTACATCATTAAAAATTTGTAATATGACACCGCACCATAAATAAAATCTAAGAAAAACTTTGGATATTATCTATCTTAGAATCGATTAAATTATGAATTATTTATTAACAATTGATTTAAATCATAAACAGATATGTTCAATTTTTCATGCAACTATAGAGACATCGCCAAATGAATGAAGAAGTAAATGTTTAATAATTTGTACGGTTATAATGTCATTTCTATTTTATTTATCGACACTTTAACTAACAGATGAATTAAACGGAATTTGTTTCAAGGTTATGTCTTAGAACTCTTTATCACTAAAACTCATGAATAAGATGAAGAAGCTTCAAAGACTAGGATTTTTTCCTTACTTTGTTTTCTCGTCTAATACCGATGAATTCAATTTCCAGCAGAAAGTGGACTAAAACAAAACGAACTCAAATTTACGAGATAGTAAAATTAGACTATTTATTATAAGATTGGTCCACGTTTTTTTTTAATGGCTTACTAAATTAAATGTCTTTTTTATTTTTTAAAACAACTTCTTTCAAGCCTCATTTCATTTTAGCACCGCTCAGTGATGTTTGGATCAACGGAATAGCGCAGCTTTCTATCCAGCGTGTAATGAAACGAAGTCGAGTGATTATTAAGCATTGTTTATTCACTTAGCCATGTCTGATGCCTATATCTTATCTCTCCGCACACCGTTCTAATATTTACAACAAGGTGTGTGAACAATGTAATGTCAAGAAAAATCTAAAGTTTTTTGAAAAAAAACTTCAAAAAGGATTCAGATAAAATCACCACTTCGCATTCAGATTGTCGTATGCAATGTACCAATTTTGAAAACTAATACAGTAATTTTCATGATGCCATTAATTGAAAGACTTTAAAGAAATTGAGAAAATTAATTTTTTGATAGGTATCATTGTTCTTTACTAATTTCTACAATCCAAATTAGAAAAAATATTGACTTACAAATGACAATTGTTCTGAATGAACTTGTATCAGATATCACTAATTAAAAATTATCATTATTAAATTATCGTTATTTGTTGCGCAGCTATCCACATTTTTCAGTGTAACTTCATGTAAACAAATAAATAACAGTAAATGCATTCAATGGAAATGAGTCATAATGCAATAAAGTAATGCAGAAAATAAATTAATTTAAATGTTTATCAAAATAAAAATTCTCATTTCTTCCCTTTTTCTCTCAAAAGTTTGTTAAAACTCTTTCAAAATGACAATTTTTTCATAGCAGCCAATGTTTACAGTGGGACTGTATACGGTATAATTTAATTGTCCAGATAAGGCTAGTTAATGGAGAAGTTGTTTAAATGTGAATGCAGGCTCTCTTACAGAAGTTGATTGTGAATAACGGTGACGTAAGTTGACTAGAGTGGTTTGCACAATGATTGTTCAACTATAAAAGTATGTGAAGTGCAGACACGATCATAGTGATTTTCTTTTCAAAAATCAACTTGATTTCATTGATGTGATGCTATAGTGATGATATTGAATATAGCATTGAGATAATTACTCCATTCACATGTCTTCTTGTATTGATTGTTTATTAGAAACTACTATTTTTAATGAGATAGAAAGAAACGAAGAAAATAAAGGCAAAAGTGGGACACAAACCAAATTGGTGTCACAAATATGACCTGACCAAATGATGGATACCATCCCGAAAGTTCTCTTCTCTATGTACACTCACAAAAGAATTGAATACATTCAAACCTTTAGTGCCAACAGCACAAATTCTTAAAATGTTTCGCATCAGTGAACTATTCATTTTAGCCATTTTTCAATGTATTCATTTATCTACAACTTAAAATTAGATTAATTTACAAAAAATTGTAAAACGATCTATCATCATTCTTATCGATTACATTTTTGCATGATTCTAATAAGGCGGTAATGAATAGCTTCCACCCGCACTTGACCATCCGAAACGTCAAATGTCAAACACCAAAACTTCAAGGGCGGGATAATGGCATTGTGCGCGACAATCAGAACAGTCATTGTAGTATCAAATACATGCGTGAAGAGGGAGAGTGGGTTATTAAAGGCGATTAATACCTTTCGGTCGCTGGGGGCCAGTAAGGGTAGGGGCTGACCCGGTGACCCAAATTGTTATGCCCCCTCATACAGAACCAGTAACGGGTATTTACTCTAACAACAGGCACTGAGTAAGTATCGAGTCCACTGACTTTCACCTACTTGCTTTGAGCTTTGCTTATCCTATTTAAATAGCATTACTTAGAAGACAACATCTTCCACTTTTAAATTCTTGCAGAAAAATCTTCTTTTTGGAATTTTTGATTCTTTTTAAATTCCTCACACAGACAGTCTTCAACATTAGTGCGTAGCATAAAAATAAATTTGAAAATTAAAATTATTTCGACCCTGCTGCTCTATCCACAAGACGAATACATTTCAAATTTATTCTGCTCCACATCCTATCAGCTACTGATGACGTCATGTCTGACAAAATTTTTTGGCAATTTAGCATAAGGTTTAATCAAATTTTATTTGTTAAATGTTGAACAAACGCAAGGACATACTCGTTTCCACAATCGGAATGCTTGGTACTATTTTTTGAGTATTAAACAGGGTCAACATACCTGACATAAGACACATATGAATAGTAGACTATGTTTAATAGATTAAATATATGTAAATGAGCAGTATGGAAAAATGTCTAATCTGTGTCACTGGAATGCACCTTCCGTGTCAGCACAAGTGGGTTACATACCATGCCATGCAATTATTCTTTTCTTTTATTTTAGATAAATTTTGAAGGTCAAATAGCGACTAGAGATTTCAGTATCAATTTCAAATGCAATTTTTCAGTCGGCTAGAACATCTGGAATTATCTGTACCGAAAATTCTGGAATTCTGTGTTGGTCAGGCGCGCTTATATATGTGGATCTTCTAAATTCTTGATCCCACGAAGTGTAATTACCGAACTATTTAACGGCACAATTCATGTTATCTAATTCTTCTGTTTCAACTACCACTCGAAACGGTCCGTTGTGGAACTTTTTTAACCTATCAAAAACTGCAGTGAAATGAATTGCTTATCCATGATCTATTTTAAGAACGATTTTTCTGGAACTAATCATATGGTAGCGGGGTAACAGCGGCCGACGATTCGATTTTCTGTACCTCAGTACTTATTCTTTTATCTTTGTATTTCAAGTTGATATGGTTATCTCTTCATCAAGACAATTAATACTACTAACTATTTTCGCATATTATGTAGTGGCATTTTGCCCAAATCTTGATTCATGCACCTGTAATGATAAACCTGATGGTTATTATATCGACTGCAAAGATATTATCGATACATCCCTATCCGATATTATACAATCATTAGGTAGACGACAAGTACAAAGACTTACAATCACTAACGCTTCATGGCCGGTGAGCTTTTTCTAGGTTTATTTCATGATGTGAAAAATTATTCCCTATAACATCCAGGAAAATTAAAACTCAGTCATATCATAGCGTTGAGCAACATTTCATCTTTAATAAAATCCTATTGGTTCCGATGATTCCTTGTGAATAATTCTCTAGAATCCAAATGCGGGCATCAGAACTAGAAAAACGAGGTGTAAGAATGGTTGGAAGTTAACAACTTTTATATCTCTATTTTACAATAATTTTTTTTGATTATTTAGAGTTTCCAATTTAGGTGCTTAAAGAATTGCCATCAGCCAACATACGGTCTCTCCAGTTGATCTCGTGCGGCATTAAGAACATTATGGATGCAACTTTTGCCAAATTAGCAGATAATTTGGAACATCTAACAATCACCGAAAATATGCTCACAAATGTTACATTGCTTGGTTATTTACCAAAGTTAACTTCGGTCAATCTCAATTATAATCAGGTAATCTACATTTCAAAAATATAGCAATTTGATTGAAAATTTTGAAATTAAAGAAAAATATTTCAGTTAACAGATTTACCAGATAATGCATTGAAAGGTGCCGAAAGTCTACGACATTTACGCCTTGAAGGAAATAAAATTTGCTCACTTTCAAGGTTAGTTCAAATTTTATCTGCTTCATATCAGTTGTATATTTATGATGAATTGGTAGTTATTTCAAGTTAGCGCACATTTTTTGGGTTCATGAAATCAAAAATTTCTGATAAGTACCGCTTTTTTTTGGTCGACTCTATTTCCGAAATTACGTTCAAAAAATCAATTTAGGTACAGGTTTTGCATGTACCGTAAAAATCAACTACGTCACTTCAAAATGAGCTTTTTCATTGGTTAGGTTGATTTTGATGAGTATATAACTAATGATATTACCTGCTAAAGTTGCGACAAATGAGATATAAATGGCCTTGAACTAATTTTATTTAAGAATCTATTGACCAACAACAACACGAATAACGAGATGGAAATTGGCAGTTAACTATTAACAGCAGAAAATTAGGGGTGTAGAAAAG
>UPTC01000127.1:23392-46929 GCA_900537255.1 Acanthocheilonema viteae | reverse complement strand
ATCCTTCACTATACAAAGTTAAAAATTATTCTGTATGATTCACGACACTCTTATTATTGCATTCATACTGATATGCTACGGCTCGCACAGCAAGCAGTGTAAAATGGCTAAAAATTCATTAAAAAATCGAAAGTATATCAACAATGAAAGGAGACAAATACCTGGAATAACAGTAAATAATGGTTCCGAGACATTCCGTCGATCATAAAGGGGAACAGGGGCTTCATTTAATGCAACCGCAATCATTTCCGGACGATTTTCATTTATTGCCAATGATTTACATTCTTTCTGATCAAATTTAATTAAACTTATAGCTTTAGCAGTGCGAACATCATACTGCCTGTAATTTATATACTCCCATAAGCCAATTTTTCATTAGTCCCGTATAATTTCATATTAAGAGCTGCGATTAAAATTTTGGATTTAAAAACCACTCCTATGAAAAAAAGTTTTTCACTTTAATTACTCTCTTACACTGAAAAGAAATAGAGCCAAACAAGCTGTAATACTCTTTTATAGCGGTATCCGAATACAGCATCATTAGGATGCTAAGACATCGCAATATTTATGGTAGCACTGATAATATCATAGACTAATCCGTTTAATTCAATAATGAAGTTGAATTATATTAACTAGTTAATTCTGACAGCGAGTGAATTTGATGATTAAGAGAAGCTCATTTCAGCGCATCAGAAACTTCAAGGTCCGTACTCTTCTTGAAATTGCTAACCTAAGAGTAGCATAAGCAAACATTTGAATACTTACTTGATGTAACCATCTTCCGCAGCAGACCAAAATAGATATGGATCAGCGCGTGTTATAGCCAAACGTTTTACGCGACCACCAGACCACCACACGTAAGGCACATCAGAGCGGGCAATCGAATGCATTCTAACATTACTATCACCTATAACCATCAATGATTTCTGAACAGGATTTTTATGATTTCACTTAAAATTTCAATTTCTATTCTTATAAAATTTTTTTGTCTCTCGTGTCACAGCTATCATGCACTTGTTCTATTGATACTTCAGAAACTACGTTAAAATACAAAGTTCGAAAAAAAGAAGCCTAAACTGTCTAGAATCTTGAAGATATATAAACATGGATAAGATATGAGAAATAAAATGAAGAAAGCGCTGTGACATTTCGAAAAACTCAATAAATACTTTTTTAAGAAAGTTTGATCAATTAGGAGCACTGGTGATAATTTAAATAAACAGCTATTAAATAGTAACTACCTGCAGCACTTATAAGTAAGTCGTCGCTTCCACTGGGTAAAAACTGTACCGAAAATATATTATTCATATGGCCGGATTTGATACAGTGCAAAGCTTTACCTTCCACATTCCACAAACGAATCTGCATATCATCAGAACCACTTGCCAACAGGCTGTAATAATGACCATAATTTCTTCTCACTTCCCAAAGTTTATTAAAAGTGAACATATTGGAAGTAATAAATTTAAAATTTGACCTTCCTGAAGTATTCCACTGTAAGCAGTTCACACATCCTTCATGACCCTGCAATTAATAAATAAGCAATGAAACTTCCTCAGAAATGGAATGAAATATTTTTGCATCATTTGTTAATGCATCTCATAAAAGGTTTGTTACTCTAAATTTCTGTATTAATTTCTTTATATATTCATCATCTTCATAAGAACTACCTCTGGAACTAGCCTCGCTTTAATAGGCTTTTTATGCCTACCATAAGGCTAATTTATTGCAAATAGTTATATTGAAGGCATTGTCCATAACCTTCGTTTAATGTTCAGATCTCTAATTAAGACAATCAACTCTTGTCAAAAGGAGCCGCAGATCGAAGGATACTTATTTGTTATTCGTACATCCATCGATAGTGAATAACATCAGTTTGCAAGTATTCTATTTTGAATCAGTGAACTGTCCACAACTAAGGATAACATTCAATTCAAAGTACTTCTGCTTTTATTTTATAAAGCATATCAACGAAAGTTATTCGGCTACGTTACGCAAGACCCAGTTGCTATTTACAAAGTAGTCCACATAATGTAAGAAGCTTGCCTCATGAATAAAAACAAAAACAGACTAACAAAAGAAAAAAAATGAAAACCAATACTAACTTTCAGTGTTTTACTATGGCCGAGACGATTCAAAAAATCCCGTGTACCCAGTATATTTCTTTGAAAATTCATAGGTCTTAAATGTAGTTCACGATATTGAAGATTTTCTTCCAAATTTTGCGGAATCATTGCTCTTCAAATATTTCAAATACCTTAGTGCATTAATAAATCTGAAATGCAAATTCTAAATCAAAAATTGTAAAAACACTACGTTATGAAAAAATGGGTATGACATATAACTATACCGAACGATGTTCATTCAAGAATTAGTGGGAAGTCGACCGCCAAGCGATCATACATAATCGATCATACAGGTTCAATGAACCTAACCTTCAATGAAAAAACGTGCAGTATTTCATTGCCAGCTAAAGTTTCATAAATACTACACTTGAATTTATTCAAAAAAATTTCGAGTTTCATAAGAATTATTAGCTGAAATCTTCCCAATGAGCTATTTTTTCCAAACCCTTCCTAACTCAAAATATAATTATGTTCCATACTTTGAGCTTTCAAAGAAAGGACAACTCTTACAATCGACTCATCTCAACAAATACATCAATGTTTGGAAATTATTCAATAAGTTTAAGTAGATATTTTGAGAAACAGGACTTCCATTCCAACTTTATCCCTGCTTAACAAATTTTTCATCACTTATTTTTTACCATTTTCTCTTTCTTTATGGGAATAATTTCGAATAAGAAATACGCTTCCTTCAGATTCAAACTGCATATTAAATAGATTTGAAATTTTACTATTAATTTCCTTTTCAAATGAACGGAAATAAAGACCAGAGAAAAGGGAAAGAAATGCTTCATCCACTTTCAGTTAAATAATGAAGTAATAAAAGATGTGCTGACTTCATACTGGAAGATGGGTTCTTAAACTGATAAATTTCATAAACTTACACGGAGAAACTTCGTACGTGACACCACTCTTTCCTCCCACGAAATATTAAATCCACGTATGGAGAAAGAAACAGCTACCCACACAAGTTGCAATTCACGCCTTTTTACGAGACAACTGCAAATCTGAAATGAGAGGAATCAATGAAAAGTGACAATATATATCATACGATGTAAGATTTGAATAAATTTCAAACCCAGAGAAAAGTTATCTGAGTTTAAGTAATTTGATAGATATTTATATTCTTAACTGAATATAGATTACTATAACAAACAAGTTTTCACAGTGCAAGATCTCACCTTTCCAGCTTCATTTTTGCGCCTCACATATATTGCTTCTCTTACTTTTAATGCCCAATTTAGCTTTAAAATTTCAGTTGTAATACAGGAAAGTAAATCCAAGCGGACACAGTTTCAGGGCAACAGTAAAGTGGTAGTAGTCTTTAGCACATGTATATCCTGGAAGTTTTAAGAATCCCAAAGAGTTGACGGCTGAAATGATTGCTGTCAAAAAATTGGTATTTCACCGATCAGCGTAAATATTTGACAGTGAACTGAAGGATCTACGAAAAAACGGACCCGAACACCGGAAGTTGAATCACGTTGTCACGCTTTTCACGTTCAGCGTCCAATCCGGCATGTACGTTGAGCTCAAAAATTTTGAGGGGTGCTAATGGCCGAGAAACCAACAAAAGCAACAGAAAAACAGCAGGTGCTGCAACTTGTGACAACGAGTCTTAGCATGAAGAAGGACAGTAATTTATTGGTACTTGGCCAAACATGTCCTCCTCATCGATTGGGATATTTGATTTTCACTGTGGTGGTTGGTGTGGTAGGGTGAGCCGTGGTGCTCAGATTCAGAATTTACGTGTCGCGATGTTCTCACTTTTCTTCTCTTTAAAACGTTTAGGATAATTTTATTTTGATTTCACTTTCAGATATTCCCTTCCATATTCTTTGCAGTTTCTCATACCCTCTCAGAACTATCACTTCTATTTACTCTCTCTCCTCTTTCTTCTACTAAATTTTCTTTATAAGTGTTTTTTGGCATTCCTATAATATCCTGGAGAAATACTTTTTTCACGAAAAGAAAGATGACGAATATCTGATTGATTAATATGTACTGCAACAAGAGCGATATTAATAATATTTCCGCTATGCTTTGTTAGCATACTCTCTTTCACTTGAAAGATTGAGAAGTAGAAAGAAAGAGAAAACGGGCATTTTTTTATTATGACGATCTTTAAATAACATTCATTTATTGTTTTCCATCATATCCCATCTGCTCTTTATATGATTTGTAGTGATAACGATATTAATGATAGTATGTGATCGATTTTGAATACTTCTGAACCAACACTTCAGAAAATTGGCCAAAATCGATAGCTGTAACTAATTGAAAACATCAACAAATCGTAGTCTATCTTGTAGATGGTTGATTGAAACAATTTGATAGTGTTATTATTATGGAATTTTTCCTCCTGACTTCCATTAAAAAATGAATAAGAGGGTAGAAATTTTTATAATCGAAATATTCATTCCTTCTTCCGTTTTGTTTTCTATTGTTTCAATCTTTAGGGACAACATTCTTGACCTTCTTTTATTCACTAATTTCTTTTAAATTTTGAGCTTTTTTTTTGCGATTCTTTTCAATCCATAATCTGTATCTTATTGTTTATACATATTTTTGTGTTTTCATGAATTTGTTTTTGTGATCTTGGTGAGAAAGGTTATGTATATATAATTGGAAATTTTCCAGATGGATAAGCGTATAGAATTAGAATTACGAGGCCGAGATCCATCTGAGGTAACCGAACTGAACCTTGACAATTGTCGGGCAACTGCCGTTAGTGGTCTTACGGAGGATTTCAAAAGCTTGGAAACATTGTCTATGATCAACGTTGGGTTAACTTCATTAAAGGTAAGAAGACTTAGTCTTTTCTTTTGTTAAAATTTAGTGGAAAAGGGCAGAATTGATGTATTAGTCAATTTTGACTAATTTCCAGTCTATATTGCCAAATAGTTGTATGAGTGATATATTTGAAACTGATGTATTGATATTTCTTTCTTTTTTCAGGGTTTGCCATCACTTCCTTCTCTTCAACGATTAGATTTATCGGAAAATCGGATTTCTGGTAACCTAGATCAACTACTATGTTGCCCACATATAGAATACCTCAATTTGGCCGGTAATAAAATCAACACATTGGAAATTTTGGAACCATTGAAAAAACTTGAGGAATTGAGGTCACTGGATCTTTTTGGCTGCGAATTAGCCGCATTTGATGACTACAGGAAAAATGTCTTCGAGGTTGGTTTATTTTTCTTGCACACTCCAGCTTATAGTAATTACAGTGATAGTATAATCTAACGAGCAATGTTAAAGATGGAACAGATAAATCGAGGACTTTTTTATCTAACTAACTGCGAAAAATATTGCGGTGGCTTTATTTCCCAAGCGAAAACTCTAGAATTTTCGAGGCGATGATTACTTGGTCTAAAATATGCTATGAAATCAATCAATGAGCATTATTTTTTGGTCCGTTGGGTACTCTGTTAAATGAGGATTTTTGAAGTGTAGCAGACATTTAATTATTTAGGTGCTTTTAATCGACATTAAGCAAATATTTGAATTGTTTGCAGCAATGGAATATATTTTTAAAAATTGCCGAAATTTGTTGTAAAATAAGCAACTTTTATTCTTGTAGACGCTACCTAATTTGAAATATCTCGATGGTTATGACATCAATGATGAAGAGGCAGAATCCGATAGTGAAATCCTACAGGAAGGCGGTGATGACGAAGATGATGATGATGGTGTTGGTGATGGACTGGACGATACCGATAATGATGATGAGGGCAATGATGATGAAGAGGATTCTGATGTTGGTTTAGATTATCTTCAGAGCTCTACTGTGATGCAGGTATATTTGCTTAACATTTCGTTTCCCGCACATTTTGTTAAGAGAACTTTTTCTGTGGAGAAATGTAAAAAATAAAAAAAATTCGTATTTCTGTTTTCGTGTTGAAAAGTTGAAATAATTTTCACTTGTGATTGCTTAGGTTAGATTAAGAAAAATGGAAAAAATGATTGGTCATGATAAAACTTTTGCATGACAGCATCTAAGACTTTTAATCCAGCAGTTGGAAAGAGATTAGAAAAGAGTTGTGCTGAACCAATTAATATACTGAATTCACTGTGACTTTGTTGATTTTTACGAATCAGATGAAAAATATAACCTCAGATTATAGGGAAATGTTTAAAAACCCATTCTTTTATTTTTAGGATGAAGATGAGACGGAAGATTTTGCTCCAGGTGATGAGGAAGAAACAGATGAAGCGGGCAGTCCACGGGGTGTGAAACGGAAACATGAAGAGGATTATGATGATGAAAGCGGTGAATGTACAAAACGAGAAGCGTAAAATTACATTGTTTCACGGCAAATGGCCACGTAACACTTTTCATTACCGAAAGTCCATAAAAAAGAATTTTTTTTAACATTTAAGGAATATATTCTCGAGCAGATTCCCAGAATGATTTCGGATACTAATGGGTATATGAAGGAATCGTTTTCTTCCCTGTAGGAGCCAGTAAATTGTAGAGAAATAGAAAATTGCTACATTGTGCCATCTCGAATGCAATCTCACTATTGTTTATTTGTTTGCTGCTATAAATGCCGTTCTTTTCAAAATATATTCCTTGCATTGTTATTCAAAAATGATCTTAAATTCCACATTCATTTATCCTATTTCTCATATTTTCTGTTAAATGCGTCCGTTTCATTTTTATCTAATGTTAACTTTATTTATCGATTACAATGCGTACCTCAATATTTGATATATTATTATGATTGCGTTTATAATTCAGTAATTATTATAATTGCACCCGCAATGTTTTTTTCCACACCTTCTTGTTCTCTTTCTTTTTCATGTTGAAATCTGTCGAACCTTGGGAGAAGTTTCCGATTTTATCCGCTATTAACAAAAACTGATCCGTCTTCCAAAAGTCTATAAAGGAAAAAGAAGTTGAAATTTGTTGTGTTTTGGTTTTGCGTCTTAGTGGTTGGAATTTTTTAACATATATTAGATTTTCGCTCTTTTCCCTCGTTACTTTTTTAACGTATCTATTCTTATTTCTAACATCTGTCGCCACGAAAATTGAAAGTAGTATGTCAGATCACCTTCCGGTTTGTATTTCGTGATGAATTGTTTTAGTATCGTTCCATGAATGTGCAGTTGTTCTTTTATTCAAAACTAAAAGTTTTTACGAGTTTTATCATTTTACATAGTATTGTGAGTTGAAAGACTGGTTTGAATTTATTACATCGTATAATTTATAGGGATCTTTTTGTAACATTTGTACTTTGGACAAATGTCCTAATGAGACAAAGGTAACAATACAGGTGAAACACAATCATGCATATTTTTCTCGCTTTGAACAGCTAAGTTTCAGGATTATAAAAGGTTATGCGGAATGGTTCACTGATTGATTGATTGATCTTGGAATTCTATGTCACATTGATTACCAGCGTTGACAATTTTGGTGAGACAAAACCGAATTGATCAGTTGTATCGAAATCTTGAAAAACGTTCATCCCCTAAAAAAGTTAGATAATTATTGGGCATCAGGCGGTGACAATGACATGTTAAAGAAGGGAGAAAGGAAGTAAAGGCGCATGCTCCGTTGATTGCAAAAATATTAAAACTATTTGTCAATTTTTACTATTGGTCGATTTTTTGTTTATCTTTATAGTGAAAGAAGTCTTGTTCTCATTGGATTTCATAAATCGAATTCGAAATTTTAGCATATTTTTCTTTTTGCATAGCTTTTTCAAATGAAATTAAATGTTAATTTCTGAGAAATTAACGCGATATTGATACCACAATGAAGAACTGTCATAGACAAATGTGAAGTAGGTCTTGAGCTCGAAAAGTGCGTGAGAGCGTAGGAAGTGGGAAAGTATTTTTCAAATCTTAATTTAACAAATTCAATTTTAAACAGAAAAACTGTGGCTATTAAATGAACCTTTGGTGATATCATATCTTGCTGGAACTAAGGAGAAAACGGACAGGAACTCGTATTTGGGAAGGTGTGAATTATTCGATTTACGTTATTCTGTTATCTATTATTCAATTCCAAACAAAGAAGATTCTGAATTAATGATTTTTCCTAAGCAAGTAGCTGTTTCAGGTACTGCTACCCAGAATCCTGTCAGTTAATTCAAATTAACAGATATTTAAATATGCGAGTAAATGGACTATTAGTGATTTTTGAGTTGAAAGAGGATTTAATTAAGTGGGATTGTCGTTAGTTCTAACGCTTTCTTTCAAAAAGCATTGAATGCTTTTGCGCATTGTCATTCATTGTTCTCTTCCCTGAAATGGAATGAAAGTATATCAGTTTTATCAACCAAAGGGTTGATATCACTATCTTCCTGACAATGTCGAATCTTATAGTTTTTCTTTACACTTCCCCAATAGCTGGAATATACAGCAGTCTCTCAGATTAGGCTCTGATCGACTCATCGGTTCGTTTTATGGCTTTGAACTTCCCAAAAGCTTCAGAAATTTTCCGTTGCTTCAGTTTTCTGCTGATCTCTCCCGCTATCGAACGTTGACGACAAAGTCTGACAGGTACTGACGAGTAATCTGGAGATTTGCTTAATATTTTCTTAGGCATTAGGCACACTTGAAGTGAGGATGTTACGTTATATTAAGTTTGATCAGAGCGAAGGCAATTTCTTCGCTCTCCTTCAGTTTGAAGGAATCATTAACATTCAGCCTGCTCACTGCAAAATCTAGAAATTAAACCACTGAAAAATATTTTACTTTCATGAGCTAATTTTTTATTCCCTTTCTTC
This sequence comes from Acanthocheilonema viteae, assembly GCA_900537255.1. NCBI lineage: Eukaryota > Metazoa > Nematoda > Chromadorea > Rhabditida > Onchocercidae > Acanthocheilonema > Acanthocheilonema viteae. The sequence goes on along the minus strand of UPTC01000127.1, from coordinate 38,060 downwards.
ATAATGACGATAAACGATGTAAAACAAAAATCAAGATGAAAAAATTTACGAGGAGAAAATATAGAAAGTACGATGGCTAACAACTTGAAGAGTTTTGAAATCCAATCGAGATAGAAGCTTCTTCTTCAATTGTATTTAGCATGAATTGATAATATACAGAATAATATGGAAAAGGATATGGAATACACATATTGCTGGCGGAAAAATTGGCTTGTGCATAATATCACCCAAAATTGTAAAGAGTAAAACTAATGAATAACTGTTACAATCAGTAAGTAAAATAAATAATCTAAAAATTAATTTGGATTAATAGATTTGATATCTAATGAGTAATTTCAGTCTATTTGCCTGAAGTTTAAATACTTCTGGATAACAGTCATCACATTAAAAAGCTTATTTCAACTAATAAATCCCAGGCCCGACAATTAAAAATAGCTCTTTTTAAATGCAGTTTCCGCATAACGTTACTAGATCACAAAACAAAATAGCATTTTCAAGAAATATATTAAAGAGTGCCTAAAATATATCAATATGAGGAAAAATAACAATTCTCACGAACAGTTAAATATTCTAACAAAATTAGGGACATTACGTTGTCTCCAAATAAAATTCAGATTTAACCACATAGCTTATAACAAAAAATGGAATTCATCCTTTGTTTATTAATATCAAAAATATCAAAGCAAGTTGGATTTACAACTGGACTTTGATCCAGTATTCATTCCAGATCATAAATCCAGACAAAGCAATTTAAAAGTGAAATATAACAAAGTATGATGTCGATAACTTCTGAACATAATAAATTTTGGCTGATAGAAAAAAGAATAATAACTCAAAATGCTGAAGCAAATAAAATCGTTAGCGAAATCTTTTAAAGATATGCCTACTCAAACTAATGTAAATGAGATGTTACATGTGAAAATGCTTACGGGCTTCCTGTAATCTTCTACGCATATCCAAAACACGCCGCTCTTGGTGCTGGATATCTTGCTCACTAACTGATACCGGCTAAATAAAATCAGGTTATTCTTCTTGAAATGAAACCTTTTGAAAATACACGCAATATCCATTTAAAAATCATGACCATTTAAAACATATGCTGCTACTATTTATTAAAGTTGTCAGATTTATTGCATTTTTAAAATTTGCTTAAGCCCGTCTTTTCTCCTGCTTTCAAAATATCCAGAGTAATTCAATTAAAGCTTCTTAGCATCATAAACTTGTAATAACTAAATTATCAGAAGTTCCTGAAGGTTTTGAGGTAACTAAAAGTCCTGAGGAGCTAGTTATCGCAAATCCTGTTTTATGATAATTTCGAATGAATAAAGATATATCAACTGAAGTTAATTCTTACTTATATTCAGCTATCAAAGCTACTGCATTTCAATTTATCTTTGAATCTGATCCGTCAATACTAATTCGGTGCAATATTTGAGGGATTAAATGCAAATGATTGTTTAAATAGCCTCTTTGTGGATAGTTAAAACTTAAAATTTTATTTTCCGAGAAATTAGTTTTCAAATTAAATTTGGATTTTTTACACTTCTATTCCCCCAATTCAAGCTAAGATCTTTCATTATTACCATGAAAAAAACTAACAACGTGATCATCTTTTCAGACTATAAGCTGCTAGCCACACTAGATCTCTTCAATCTTTATGATTTTGGAACGAATAAAAAATCTACCTGGATAAATGGCTGGTCAACATTTGTATTAGATGACGGATTTGAATCGAGCTGCTTTTTAGCAGCAGTTTGCCCAGTAATAACTGATGCGCCAAATCCATGCAGTGCCGAACATAACGATGCTGCCGAGCCATCAGTACCAATAATTCCCAAAGCAGGCTCCATTTTACCGGCTAGATCCAAGCTATGAGCAATATGTTCATTGCCCTCAATCGTTATACGGTCGGCATTACAAATTGGTACCATTGCACATAGATTTTCTAATGATTTAGCCCAATACAACTAAAATAAAAGTCTATTTCTTCATGACATATGCCATAATGCCCAGTATAAATATAATGAATAGGACTTCATAAATTCATTTAAAGTAGAAAATTCATTTGTTATCCCAAAAGTGTAAGATAAAGGCATGGAGCAATGAGGTCCTTACTTTCTACCCGTCAGATATTTATGGGCCCATAAAAAAAAGTTGCGAAGTCATGTAGAGTCCTCCACTTACTAATTTGAAAAACGTGGACAAATGATAACTGCAACATTTGTCGAGCTTCATAAATGATATCATGACTGTCTAAACAGAAGCCTAAAATCGAAGTTATCTACATCAAACTCCAAAGCAGGTTCAAAGTTGCTTTCCTAAAATTTAAAAACGGTAACATAGTTATAAGAACTGGAGCCTAGTAAGGAGCATGAAATTATAAAAAGCAAAGCCTGACATCATTATTAAATGTATCTACATCACTAACTTGTCGTGGTTTATCAGTCTTCTTTTTCAAGTTACTCGATGCACAAACACGTCGTAACTGTTCATTTGTAGGATTTTTCGTTTCACGACTTGTCGTATGCACCAACGTAACAGGTTGCTTGAAAATGGATACTGTTTTACGCCACGGAGCATTCAATGGCCCGTCGAAGCCACTTTTTGCAGTTACCGCAACTCCGCGATCTTTGCTACCTTTCATTCCGCGCTTTGTCACTGATAAATTACCTGCTTCGGAACCCTTTGTACGACCCATAAAGTAGATGGAACACGTTCCAAGAACTCAAACCTGAAACCCAACTTGAGACCTTAATCCCGCCTGGAACAATCGGTCCCTCTAATTGTCGAACCACTAAGTGAAACAGCGATTAATAATATAAGTTCCGGTAGAATGGTATGCCGGAAGAGCTTAACACGCAAGTAATGCATTCGTAGCCCTTCAAGTACACCTAAAAGTAAGTGAGATGCGTGAAACCACCGAGTACACGGCCCACACTGACTGGAATCGTTCTCATTACTTACTATCAGCTTCTTCCTCTGTATCCCCTCGTCCTTGACCACACCACACTGCTTCATTTGCATTACCAAATGAAGAAGTGACTTCCTGTGATCTAAAGGTGCGGGAAACGAATCCAGGGGAAATACCGAGAACTCTCAGTCCTCCGTCTGAAACCCGAGAATTGTAAAGACAAGTTGGTAAAAGCGAAACAGATGTGGCTGTTAGCAACTTCGCCGTTGAAATGCTCACAGTGACAAAAGTTGAAACAACAGAGAGTGCAGTAGTTAGGGAGACGGTACAGATTGAAAGGGCTGTGAGAGAGGTCAATATCTGAGGGAGTGGAGAAGCAAAAGGCAGTGCGAAATTCTTCGTGACAATGGGCGAGATCGTGAGAGCGATGGAATTGTTTGTTGGAGTAGGGATTGAAGGGGTGGATGGATTGCTGAGTGAGGTTGCAGTGGGAAAGGCTGGGACGGCGGAGGTTGTTCTGTTGGTGGGCTGCCGAATGTTCTCCTCAAACATCCGATGTTTTGTTTCCAATGCTCATATTGGGTAAGTGAAATTTAAAGCACTCTCGACTATGAAATTTGAAAAGAGAGCGAAAGGTACTTCACGAAGTTAAAACACTGAAAATAGAGTTGTTATTTGCAATAAACAAACACTGCTGCTTTTAGCAACAGCAAAGAAATCCTTTCATTCATATTCATGGTAATGTAACACGTACAAATCTTATGCTCGGAGAACCTCCGTCCAGCATAGCTGCTCGTACGTCATGTCGGAGTGTCATGGAAAAACAAATGTTACTTCTAGAAGGATGGAATAGGTAAAGATAAGGATAAAGAAATGGTTCCCTGCGTGTCATAAAACATCTACAGGATGTATATCAAAACAGCAATATAATATTTAACAATTTGACACACACTGAAAAGTGCAGAATTAAAGTATTTTATTAAAAAATATTCGTAGGCTTGAGGGTTATAATACGTGCGTGGCAGGTATTTGTCTAAGATTTGATCTTAATACCATTTATCAAATAAATTGAGAGGCGGAAGAGTTTCAAACGTTATTGAATGGCCTTTTTTGCTACTTCACAATAAGGAAAGATACTGCAATAAATGTTTGTTAAAAATTCTTTTGTAGAAAAAGATATTCGATAATGTAGTCTATGCACGAAATAGAATAAACGTCATCAACGAGAAGAATCAGTCGGTAATGTTGTCTGTTCCGCAAAATTCTCAGGTGAAAGTATACACTGATTTTTTTTTAATTTTAAATACTTGTAAGAGATTTGAGAATTCGTATAAGTGACTTTCCTATTTAGTATTCTTGCTCTCTAGGGATCACTTTCCCACTTTATGTTTCATTTAGAATAGCGTTGATAAATGCTGCCAGTTTTTAGAATAAAGCTTCCTCGACGAGGCGTTCAAAAGTTGTCCTGACACATGGTCGAAGCTTAATGGATTGGATCAAGTTGACTTCATCCAGAAGTACTGAGAGGAAAATAAATCGAGGTATTGATCATGATGAACTCACTAAACATGCAAGTGTTAATGATTGCTGGATTTTAATCGGTGAAAGGGTAAGTATCAAATGTAGGGAATCTGTAGATCGTTGAGATTAATTTGTTGTTTGACTTGAAAAATTCAATTTTAGATTCGAAATTTTTACAGTGGAAAAAATAATGACTGCGAGTTGTTATTGAATAGGAATTTATCCATCCTAAAGTTTTAACTTTGATGTGATGATGTCAGGTGTATGATGTGACAGATTATTTGGCATTTCATCCTGGTGGTGCTGAGCAGTTAATGCGTGCCGCTGGTACGGATGGTACGAATCTTTTTAACATGACTCATGCTTGGGTTAATTATGACACAATCTTGAAAACGTGCTTTGTTGGAATTTTCAATGGCGACAGATATAAATGTATCTCATTATAAATTTTTTTCAGATTTCATTTTTAAAGCACTGTTGAGGTGATAAAAGTATGAAATTTTCTAAGTTTCTGGGAATTTATACAATTTAGTAAGTATCTATTTTGAGACAACTTGAAAAATGTAAATTGGTTTCTTTAAAACGAAGGATTTGGAAATTCATTTTTAGTATCCGAGCCGAAAGCAACGAATTTTATTGAAGAAACTGATTCATATATTGCTAATTTCGAAACAGCTGGAGTAAGGTACGATATTTCATCGAAATTTTTGTTTGATCTTCTTGCTGAACCAGTAAAATAATTTGATTCTTTATGAAGTGTAAATCTGTTAAGAAATATCTAGGTTGTGGATTAGTCATTCTATATTTATAGCGATATTTCAGATTTTTTCCCTTTTTTCTACTTTACCAGAACAAGAATATAAAAAAAGTCAATATTTTACTTTTTCTGAAACTCTCTAATCTCCGCATTTCTTGTATGAATTTTAGAGCGGAAGTTAATTTTGACGGTCAATTACGAATAAGTTGTCCGAAGTGGGATCAGCTGATGGACGAAAATGTATCCATAGAATTCACGGAGAATGTACTAAGATTGCTGTTGCACTTTTCCGCCGGCAAAACAAAAGCATTACAATGGAGTAAGTTTTGCATAATTCTTCTGTTCATTATGCAGTATACACTTTCACTAAAAAAGTGCATTTTTTTCTTAGTTTTTGGTTTGAGGATGGTTTTGATTTTTTTTATTTTGTTTAGTTTTTATTTTCCTTTTAATTTAGTGATCCTGTATAATTTAGAGTCCTAATGGTCCTATTTTGTTACGTTTACTGTTTACATTTCATTTTTTCATTTGTTTTTTATGCTTCAAACAATTTTTTTTACTTCTGCGTTTATCAAACACTAGTTGACATTGAAAGTTGTAAGTTTGAGAATTCATATCCATTCCATCCGTGGAACTTTGATTTTCTGTTCACTATTTCTATTCATTTTATGTTAAGCATTGCGTAACATATTTTTTCTTACAAAATACCGAAAAATCCCATCACGACAAAGTTTATTACTTTTTATTAATTGCAGCAAACTTACCATCCACTATTTTTGATAAATCTTTTGATGTAAATATTAACGGCCCAACAATATCTTTATCATATAAAGAAATTGGTGAAGATATCATTAATCAGTGGACTTCAGGATCGTATCATTATAAACCAGGTATGGTTTTTTTTTTCCGTAAGGAAAAGGATGTTTCATTTCTTTCATTGGTACTTTATGAAAGTTAAATGATAATTCTTTAAAAATATGCGTCATTTACCTAGTGTGCATACGAGAAATAAATGTTATATATCAAAGATGTAAATATCACAATATTTGGTGCTCCACTCATCGCTTTAAAAAGTTTCAATTTTCAGTACTCAAATACCGAAATTGTGAAATATTTAAAATATATGATGTAACATACAATACCGGTTTAATTGTTTTGCGAATGACGTCTCATTGTCGTTTAATGGTTCCTGTAGGACATCATGTTCTGTTGCGGATCGGCGTTAATGGTGAAATCATGTTCAAATTCTGCCTACGTGGCTCGTTATGATTTTAAGAGCTTCTTCATAAAAAACGGTGTTGAAAAATTGGTAACAATTAATATGAAGAGAGATTAAAAGCTTAAGGAATTTATTGTGTATCAGAAAAATTCGAACAGTAATAGACAATATGTTGATCTGCTGTTTTAAAAGTATTTGAAATAGATTTCAAGAAATTTTTGCAGGAAGTTTGATCGAACGTCCATATACTCCGGTCATTGTATCGAAAGATGGGCAATTTATCTCATTTATGATAAAATTCTATGAGAACGGTATTTTTACACCAAGATTGCGCAATAAAAAATGTGGTTAGTTATTGATTTTGGTTGATTTCATAGAAAATTTTATCATAAATGAGATAAATATTCTTGTGTGTTCGAATATTTTATAGTGAGCAGTCGAAATTCAAATTTCCCAATGCAATATATTTGCCAGTAATTGCATGTGGGAGCAGTAAATAGAGTTTCTGAAAGAGATTTAAGTTACTTTCACCAAATAATTTAGTGCATTTCGTTCACAAACTAAACTGCAGTTATTTTTAAGGAGATTTGATCGAAATTAGCGATCCATTAGGTTGTTTTAATATTCGGTTCGATTGTGCTGGTATAATGTTAATGTTGGCAGCTGGAACAGGTTTAACGTCCATGATTCGATTTACAGCTGAACGTCTAAAAAGTAAGAAAAAGTATGGTTTGCTATGTTTCATTTAAGAATTTTTGGCTCACAGCAGATGTATTTCATTTATTACTTATGTGGAAAAGTATTGATGAAGTCCTTCCGAAAAGTCTAATTAGCTGTTTTATTCCCTCTCCTTTCTTTCCTATACAATATAATTTTTTTAGAGCAACTATAATCATCTTTAACAGAAAGGAGATAGATATTATGCCAGATGACTATTTTACGAAGTACGAAATACCGCTGAATCATCCTTTGATAGAAATAAAACATTGTTTAAGTGAAGCTGATCAAGAATGGAACGGCGAGAGAGGTTTGTTGCGATGATGATTTGTGCTAAGAAACTATGAATATTTTTTTATAGAAAAAATTTTCAAAACACTAAACAAGCATTTGGATTAATTTTTACTGTAGTTCTGAAACAACTGGATAGAATTTAACTTATCTGTATTCATGTTTTTTAGGTATTATTTCGAAACAGATACTTTCAAAATACATTGATGAAAATGTCGAAAAAACCGCTTATCGAATATTGATTTCTGGGCCAAATCTTTTTGTTGATCTTGCAACAAAGTAAGCACATATTAATCGATAAAATCTGTTGAGCGGTACATCGATGGAATTGATACTCATAAGCTGTATACGAGAGTATGAAATTACTTGACCATAAGTATGATACTTCCAGATATTATTGCGAATCACATGTTCTTCAAACCGTGGTAAAGAAAATTAATGAATTTTCTAAATTTTTGTTTGTTTTAGATTGCTGGAAGAATTAGAAATTCCGCTAGAACATATTCACATTTTCCAGAGCTAATTGAGGCAATCGTTTGCCTAGAGGTAAAAGTGAATGTTTACATTAAAAATTTCAATTTTTACTTTTCTTCATTGCTTGTGTTAAAAAGTGCAGCTAACGTTTTCTTCAGAAACTTTATCTTCTAGTTTCTTCATCCTATATGAAAATCGTATGGAAAAACCGTTTTTCTTTGATCATTTTCATATATAATACATTACATGACCTGCTGCCTGCGTTTGAGGCTTATTGATTTCTGTTTGAAATCGGATTCTTCATATTTTATGAATCAATATATTATGTTGTCAAAACAGATTTCACGATATGAAAATCGTATCTCAAAGACAAGGCTTTCATGATTATGGGTTCATTGCTGTAGGTTTTGCTTGTACTACATTAGTATGATATTGATGTTTATCCGCCACTTTCTTTCTTTTAATAAAAGTTTCTCAATATGTTTTTCATTGCATTAAGTTTGTACTTTGGTTATTTGGATCATAGGTTAGACTAATTCACAAGATTCACTCTAAGTATTTTGATGCAATAAAACCTAGAGGAGGAATTGCTCAGTATGGGTTTGATACTACTTTCAATATGTTGTTTCTTTCCCATAGCGTTTTAAAATTTGTGAAATTCCGAATATTGGCGGTGCATATTTTACCAACCTTCCGAAAAGTGATACAGAAATAATAGAGTAGTCATTAATCTTGTTCAGAAGTTTTATGTATTTAACCCATCAGTCGATAGTAAAAACTATCGTATACGCCTGAATGATTATATAGCTTTGATGACACTAATTATCATAAACTTGTAACTTCCTTTGTCAGCAAATAATTGGTCTCTAAGAAGGTATCATACTGCAAAATATCCATACTTTATTAATAGATAATAGTGTGGGAATCGTGTGTGCGGTGATTAGCATTGAATTTGAACTTCGAGTATTAAATCCTTATCATTTCCTTTTTGAGTGAGAAGAAATAGTTTTTATGATGAATTATAAACCAATGATTTCTGATAGAGAAAAAAAAGGGAGTGATTCTTATGAATTCGAGGAGGATACGATCCCTAAACATTTCAGCTTCACATCAGGAATGGGTCAGTTTCTATCCACAACTTCGTCAATGGATGAAGAAACTATTCGAGAGGAAGTGAAACATTTTCCAGTAGTTATCTTCACAATGCCGAGATGTCCATATTGTCTAAGAGCTAAACAGCTTCTAGACAGCGAACGGATCGAATATAAAGAAAACAATTTGGATGTTCATCAGGTTAATTTGACTGGTTTGTTAGTTAGTTATTAATTACCCAAATTAGTGAAACTAGGATGCTTTGTACTCTAGAGAAAGTTTATATATTAGGTAATTAAAAATTTGTTACTTCTTTTTGCATTTTTTTTCATAAAATCTCTTCATAATCTTTATTAGCGTAAGTAAATTTTCAGCGCCGTTTCCCAGTAAACCATCAGTCATATGTTAATGGGCTAATTAATATCACAAAACAAACTTCTGTGCCGCAGATATTTATATGTGGTGATTTCATCGGTGGATTTTCCGAATTGAAGCAGTTAAAGAATGCTGGAATGCTACTAAATGCAATTAGTAGATGTCGTCCCTCTACGGAAAAAAATTTCTAATAACTTGCTTTTTGTGCGTTAAAATTCGATTTAGAAGTTTCAAAGATAATTTTTTTGGATTATTCCGTTCGTTTACTTTCGATTTATACTGCTTTATTCAAGGAAATAATGTAAACCTCTTTTAATTTTAAGTTAGCGAGCTTTTCTAGTTTCTGGTTTTCTTAGCAATGTGCATGTTGATTGAGAGCAATCCTTTATGTGGTCATGAGATTTAGGTCCTTCAGAGCTATTTTCTTTCCGATGTTCTATGATTTGTTGATATATGTTACTTTTCAAATTCGGGATTTAATAATTTAGTTAAACTTATGAAGTTAGATTCGATCTGGTTTAATTGAAATTTCGTCGTTGGATTCGACAAAGCTGGGCGAAAATAAAATGCCGTAGTTTGGTTTATTTCATTCAGTTTTACTTTTATATGGGCAGCTCACAATTTATAAGGCGATTATTCATTTACTTCATTATTATTCATTTTTCTCCATTAACAAACTTTCCATCTTGCGCCTGATTTTTTTCAACTTGCTGAGTTTCATAAATCTTATTTCTGTTTTTATCTGTTCAGTGTTTTTACCATCGCTACCAATGTTCACCTGTTATTTCATCAGTTTGATTCATGGCAACTCTTATATGCTAAGACGAGGAGGTCCAGTAGTTTTCACGTTTTTAATTAGGTTAAACTTATCCGAATTAAGATAAATGCAATCATGTTAGATTGCGATGGTTCACATTTAATTTATGTGTAATATAAGCAAGCTAATCATTAAATGGACGAAACCGTCATCCGGTAACATTCATGTTAGATTGGAGAAAAGGCTGATATATTAAAGAAATTAGGTTTTTGGATATTTTGACGGCACTGTGTACATCATCCTACTTTCTCTTTTTTCTCAAACTTTGAAAGCGGTGTAAACAAGATTATGTTTTTCTTTTGAGTCCAAATCTGTTTCAGTTTTGTATATTTCGCTTTTCACTTCGTGCATGAAATATGTGTGAAAAATAATCGTTGAATATTTTGCTAAAGGATAAATTTACGCTCTTGTTTAGTAACAATAAACAACTGATATGAAATTTTTTTTCTTTCCGAAATTATTGATCCCATTTGATATGGATCATATCTTAAATCAGTCCGAAGTTGTTTGCTGCAGGTGAATTCTTTGTTTTATTCTTAGAACTGCTGGAATGATATGAAGCGATATAAACAATACTATATGTTTCAGTTGCGGTAATTTAAATGATTTTTTTGGTTGCAAAGAGAACTGTTAATTTCAATTAAGTTTTATGGAAACTTTTTCGAAGTGAACTATGTCCATCTTATTTTGGGACCTGTTAGCTCTTAAATAAAATTTGGCATGAAATTCTTTACTTCCCAAGTATTTGATAATATTTAAATCATAAATTTGTTCACATTGATCAAATTATGTTTTTAGATGGACTTGTTGCCTCCATTAAAAATTGATGACGAAGAAGTAGAAGAAAAGAAGTTGGAGAATGTTAGTGTTAAATCTTTGTCATCCTTGACACGTGCTGACAGCTACAATGACGATCCATTCCTGAATGTCGACTTTTGTAGTTTCAAATTACACCGCTTATTAGGGAGGTGAGTTGTTTGGACGACATCGTTATTCCCGCTTTCGTTTTGTGTCGTTACTCAAATAATGGATTATGAATGGAATAAAACAATAAAATTTATTGGGCTAAAATACAAATATAATCTCAATTTCTTTACTAGAAAAAAATGTGGCTACCATTTTTACAGTAATTTATTGGATTGCACTGATGCTGAAAAAGTTTTTCATGAAAAATTGCCATAACTGGTTGGTCATTCACTTTGGTCCGTCTTCCAGTAAAACATGATTGCATATCAGGTGTAGCTATAGATGAGCTTATGAAACCTGATCATTTGTTAAAATTGTTTCTTGAACTCCTCTAGAAGAGATATGAAATTATATTCCGATTCGTTGCGAAGTGGGATCCTTCTCTCAAATAATTTTATGCTTGTTTTCAGAGGGAGTTATAGCGATGTATGGAAGGCACAATGCAAAGAAGTAACAGTAGCTTTAAAAGTTATCCATTCAACTGATGAAGTTCTTCGAGGAATCTTTTATCACGAGGTTTTAATTTTTCTTTTTCATTTATAATATTGATCAACTTATATAATAGTAGTTAGATGATATGGCAACAAGGTGCAGTATATTACCAACATATTCAAAAAATCATTGAGAAAAGGATGTTGATGTTTTAAGCAGAATATTGTGATTGATTTCTTTCTAAAAACGATTTTTATTGTGCATTTATTCATCAAAAAACGTTCTGTTGATACGACAAAACAATTTTAATTATGTGTAAACAGTTTTTAATTATTCAAGGAAACATTATAAATTAATGTAGCAAAAAGTGTAAAATTTCATATTTGCATTCAAGTTTTACTGAAAATTCGAAAAGAAAATCTTACAATCATTTAAGGTGGAAATGATGCGAAATTTGGTTCATCCAAATGTGGTCCAAATTATGGGTGCATGTGTTTATCCGGTATATGCTATAGCAATGGAATACATGGCATGTGGTTCTCTTGATCAGTGTAAGCTTTGAAGAATATTCAATTTGTTGAATGAAAGTCATATGTATACTAATTCAGTTATATGTACCAGTAATGCAGTAGAGAATACTGCATTACTAGTACATATATCTCAATAATTAAGGAAGAACTTAAAAGTTGTAAGTACCGTGCATCAACTCAATTACTGACAATCTTCAAAGATGTATGAGAAAAAAGGGAGAGATTAAATGATTGGCATGAAAAATTTTGCTTTGGGAAATTCATTTGTGAATTCTGATTGTGTTGTCATTGAATCTTTCACTTTTACAGTATACCACGATATAATAATAATAGTCCAAATTTTCAGTGCTGCATGAGTCAGAAAATATAAGTTATAAGGCAGATCATGCATTTCATTGGGCGTCACAATGTACTGATGCGTTGGCGTACATACACCGGAAAGGATTTGCGCATGGTGATCTAAAAACTGCCAAGTATGAACTGTTTTATTTTCCATCTGATTAACTTTTGAAATAGTTGCGCAGTTTTTTTGAAGTTTAATTTCGAATTTTTTCGTATAAAATGAAGCATCGCTTCACAGCAAAGATATTGACTACTCTCAAACTATATTTTTCCAATGATAGTTTATCAACCAACGATTAATTTTATGTTTCATCATGAAAACAAATAAAAGAGAAATTTTTTATTGTTTAATCAATGGCTTTTTTTATAGTATCCCTGAAATCATGCCATAACATGTTAAAAGTAAAGTGAAGCTTAGAATGTTGTGTTACATAAATATTAAGCAATACTCTAGGGCAGATGGATGGATAGTTTCTTAATATTTCTTGATCTCTATTCACTAATAACTAATATTCACTGTTTTTTATAGAAGGTAAAATTCTTTCATTATATTATTACTTGTACCTGTCCTTATATTATTTTTGTCACCCTTAAACTCACATGTAATATTTCGTCCACATTTGTAATTGTGTATTCTACCTCATGTGGAACCGGCAATCACGGAAACTTCATATCATTTTACGCACTAATTAACCCGTGGAAAAGCGTGTAGAGGGGTAGTTATGAATTAAGAAAAGTTATGTGTATCGTATAATTGTTCTTGATTTAGCTTACTGCTTAGTGACAAGTGCCGTTGTCTCAAAGTTGGGGATTTCGGCACGATGGTGTATATGAATACCGATACACAGTATAGACAAGGGTCAGCACCATGGATGGCTCCTGAGGTATATTGTGTTTTCCGAAATTTTAAATGAAGATTTGATTTAAAAATTGGAGCAATTTAAAATTAAGAGTGAAAAATGGTACATCTGTTCTGTAAAAGAAATTAAAATCAAATCTGATTTTTTTATAGATCTTTACTGGTTCGTCACCTTCGGAACAGTCAGATATTTATAGCTTTGGAATTATCCTTTGGGAAATAATTACACGAATGAGGCCGTATGGTAATTGTAAAAATGCCGAAGAAATTTTGTGGAACGTATGTTTTTATCTAAATTCATGGCTTTGAATCTTATTGAATGACAAATTTCTGATATCTGGATAAGATTGGATAGGATTAGATGGTTTTGGTTATTAAAGGATTTCATTTCTGAAGATTTTATCTTGCGAAGAAGAAAATAAAATTGTTTTTCAAATTTGGAGTTTTGTTTTGTTTTTCAAATTTGGAGTTTTGTTTCCATTAAAAGTCTTTAGGTTTATGCGGGTTTGAGGCCATCGCGTATTCAAGATATTCCAACTACGCTTATGCAAATGATTGAACGGTAAGAGTTTCATTCTTCCAGCACAAGGCGAAATTTCTTCTATTACTCATCAACTTTTTGTGGGTAATATTCTTTTCTACAGAGTTTCAAATTTTATTTTTTTAAATATTTGAGATCTTAAATGTCAGGTTCAGCCAAAGAACAAAAGAATTCGCATTATTTTTGAAAATATAAAAGTTTTTAGCTGCTGGCAGAAAATACCGAATGAAAGGCCATCTATCAAGGAAATCCGAAAAGTACTTGACATACTTTGCCGGGTAATTTTCTTCACTTTAGTTGTTTGCTGTAATATTTTTACCATAGAAGATTCCATGTAAGTTTATTTTGTAAAGTATTTAAAGCCAATAAAAACCTTTTTTGCTGTAGACCAAAATCTATTTAATTGATGAGCTTTTGAAATTTTTGGTATTTGAAGTACTCAGTTGGGTCCATCCTATCTTTATCGAATGAATTCACCCACTTCCTTGTCTTACCGGTATCTAATGTTCGAATTTTGAAAATAATAACTGTCTTTTTAGAATAAAAACCAAAGAATTGTAGGATTTTGTAAGGGAAGCTGAATTAGAATTGAGAAAAATTTGAAATCAGAATAAAATCATGTTTGCTTACATTGCGTTATACCGTTCGTTTTCTTGATTGGATTAGTCATCCCAATAAAGGATAAAGTCAAAATTGTATCATATTGTTTGGTTTGTTCTTGTTATTTGTACCTTTTTGGACACAAAAATTTATATCGTGAATGACTTGTCTTTCCTTCCTTCAACTTTTACATTGCTTTTACAACTTGCTTTTACGATGTGAAC
>UPTC01000127.1:0-23342 GCA_900537255.1 Acanthocheilonema viteae | reverse complement strand
GATGGTTTTCTTTAAAACCTTACGATATCTTTCACACATTATATCCAACTGTTAGATGGTATGTATTTTACAATCATATTATTAAGTTGAGAGCTTATAATTCGCCGGCCTAAACAGTACCACAATTAGTGACCGAATTATTTATTCAAACTTACGTGGGAAAACATTCCAAAAGTTTGTTTACAGAAACTTTGATTTTTCTAAGATTGTATACTCTAATCGGTAATCAGTCAATTCTGATGCAGTTGTTTTTCCAATTTATCTCTCCTGTGGTTTATTAAAGAATAATTTGGACAATCGTCATACATAATAAATTTGCATATACTAATTATAATATAACAAATTTCTATCCATTGATATATTTATCAGTTTTCGGTATATGTATATATTATTAAGAATTACGGCTAGGAGGTGGTGCATCTTGCAATGTATCTTCTTGTTGTTATATGCTTGCAACATCTGATGCATTATATGCTGGCCTTCTAAAGGAATTTCATGATATCTCAAAGAATGGTCAGATTTTGAGGATTCTCATGTTAGATCTCGTGTTTACCAAAGTCATATGCTAATTAAACTATCAGTTATTTTTCTATTAAAAGATACATTTCACTCAATGACTGAAATACTCTGGTTATGTATATCGAATTCCTGATGTAATATAATCTTGTTATAAGTTAATCTTTGTATGGATTTTCAGATGTATCCAAATTCCAGTGAACCGTTGACGTATTTTGAAATTTCCTCGAAGCAAACGGTATGTAAAGATTAATAATGCGCAAATAAATGCAGAGATAAATATATTAAAATGTTGGAATTGAATTGATCGAGTTAAATCTGTTCAGTGTGAAATCTCCCGTCAGCTTTTTTATACAGCTTTTGTTTAATTTCTAAAAATTCTTATTCATTGGATATGTGGCTGAGAATATTTGTTGATGAGAATTTTCTAACTTTTGAACTTCTTTTAAATAGTAAATAATACTTGATCTTTTTTTGTAGAAGTAAATGTGTTTTTGAATTATTTCTTTTGAGTCCATTTCAGACATGCAACTTTTTATAGAGATAAGATAATAATTACAAAGCAACAAGCAGCTTGCTTGTTCGTTGATTTATCCTACATTATAATGGATAATTTTTTATCTGACTTCCCTTTTTGACATTTGAAATTGTATTTGCAGAAAAATGTCACTGATGATGAGAATGGCATTGGCAATGTGGTATGTGATACAACCAAAAGGAAAATAATTGAGTCTGACCATGAATTATCATCCGACTTGGTAGAGGAGATTGAAACACTGAAGAAAAAGTATGAACCATTTAAAAAACCACAATAAAGTAGATAAATGAACGGGTAATCAGCACCTGACCATAAGCTAGGGGATCTTCATAACATTTTATAATACCTTACCATTGATTAATCGTAGTTATTATTTTTTTTTGTTTTTTTTATCGAAGTATAGGTGGAGTTTAGAAAATTCGAGGATTTGAAATTTAATGTCAGATGAAATTATGAAATTACAAAACATGAAATTAAAAACAAATGAAAGCGTTCTAGATAGTATCGGTTATTTCCATCAATTAACTAATAAGAAAAAGTTATGACTTGATCAACCGTATCATTCGCACTCTGTAATGTTTTGCGTTTAAGGGAACTTAACCTTTTTTTCTTTTCGCATTGAATATAATTTTCAGTAAAGAGCCATTGTTGAAAAGGGCTAAACAGTCTCAATAAGTTTTTGAAGGTACGTAAATTAGATATGCTAAAATGTGAAAATCACAGAAGCCATTGAGAGAATAATTATTTTTATTTCCTTGCTTACTCCCTGTTCCATTTTCGATAAAACAACACATCCTTTCCTAAATTATTTAAATTTTTTTACAGGCATTCATTAATTCAACAATATGAAAATATTGCAAGCTATACAGATTTATTACGCGAAAAGGTTAACTTAAAAATTTGTTTCAGAAAATTCGTTTATTATTATTGTTTCCTTTTTTGAGAAACATATTTCACCGCTAATTTTATTCTTTCGATTACGTAAAATATTCACTGAGCCTATTTTTGCGGCGTTTCTCATGCATAATACATTGCCTTTCAGTTCGAACTGTGCAAGATTTCGAATTCAAATTAAAATTATTTCGATGACTAATGGCATAAGTAAAGCAGTCTTGCTTAATATCTTTCTGAATTCATTTTGAAATTCCATACAAATATAAGTAATCCACCGTTTGACAACCAATAGAAGTAGCTATAATAGATTTTGAGTAGATTGTTGCAGATGATTGCTGTTATAAATATGTCTAAATTGTCTGTTGGACATACTTTTTTCTATTATTTTTGTAGAGATATTATTGTTCATTTTGTTTGACATTGTTATTTTCTTCAGTTTGTTGTACAGAAGCAATTTTTAGCGTTTGGAAGACTATTAAGTTGGGAGAATAGAAGGAATGCAATAGCATAGGAAAGAAATATTGAGATTATTTAGTATATTTGTTAGTGAATGATTGAAAGAGACTGACGATTAACGGTTGATTTTCAGTTCAATAATCAAAGTCTTTTTTGCTGTGCGAGTTTGAAAACTTCTTGGAGTTATTTATAAAATACCGGGATTATTAGTTGATTCGTACAGACTGCATTAGCAAGATATCTAACGATTATTCTGAGAAACATTGAGTAAACCTATTTCACAAGCTTATTTGACACTGGAACCTACTGACAGGCTGCATTTAGTAATCGAACGTTCTTTGTGGTCAGAGGAAGGATTTTTTAGTTTAAAATTATGTTACACTGCTATTCTTCATTTATCAGATGTTTTTACTTCCAATGTTTAAATTAATGAAGTGTGAGATCTAATTTCAAAAATGGCTTGCAGCAAAATTGTTATGTATATTGTCGAAAAAAATTTCTTCGAGCAAAAAAATAGATTACTTTCTTCCCCTGACAGATAACTATTTCTAGAACAAGTTACTTGATTTTTCCTCAAAGTAAACTTTTTTGGAATGATTAAAACTAAGAAAAAAAATTCTTTAAAAGTCATATATATCTATGCATCACTAACCTCTTTTATCGAATTTAAATTTTTCAATCCATTTGATTGTTAATGCTTTCCCCCAGTTTTGTCCTCCTGATAGCAATGAAGATAATCCTTCTTTTATCTTTTTGTGTCATATTTCCAGTGTGGTTCTTTTTTGTTAAATTACGAACTCACGTAGCCGTTTTCATTGCATGTCACTTTACCTTTTTAGTTTATTAATCCTTGCTGATGATTACTTGCAGTTTTAGGATGTATATCGTGTACAATTTTTTGGTACGAACTTTTTCTTACGAGTTGTTTTCAGTTTCAATTTTTTGTGCAAAGCTTGATTTTTTCAATGAATTTTTTTTTACGTTTTTTCTGTACGACTGAATTTTCGATGTAATAAATGTGTATTGCCTGATATTGTTATGCAGTTAGCAACATTATCGTTCCTTTCAATCTTATGTTTGAAATACAACACGTAAATATATGAAGAGCAAATTAATTTTAAAGAATTTGATTAAAAATTCAAAATATGTTGGATAAGATGGTTTTCATGTTGTATTATTCTATGGATGTTTTCCAGTTGATTTTTCAAGCCGATCTTTTCCTTTTTGTTCGAAATAATATGCAAAATGTCTTTGCCAGTCATGTTTTCCTGATTGAAATCTCACGTAAACCTTCCAAAATTGTCACAAAATTAATCTTAACACTTTCACGATTCTTTGCAAAACTTGTCCTAATCTCTGATATATTTTGATGATTTGTTGTAAAGTCCATGAATCATTTGATCTATTCATTCTTTTTGCAGATATATGAATATTTGAAATGAACTTTTGCACGTATTATTTTCGAATAAAATTTCATCAAATAAATTATTCTATGTCATTATTTCCTCGAAAATGAAATGAATAGCTTCAAAAGCAGATAGTGAAACTTCGCAACACTGAGCTGAAATTTGAAAATGGAGGAAGAAGTTTCATCTCACCAATGATACAAGAAGGAAGGTAAAATCTCTTCTTTCAGGTAAAATCCATCGATTGAAGTAGGCCACTCTGAAACGTTCAGGAATAGTTCCTGAAGCAGTTCATTAAAAAGAGGTGAAGTGTTTCATATGTGATGATCGGGTCTACTCTCCATTTATATTGCCGATGAAGTCACTTTTATTTCACCAAATGTTTCAATTCCGATATACTCGTCGCTCATTTTCTCCGATTCTTAGGATTCCGTTCTCAATATTCAACAAAAGAAAGAAAAAAGATAGGAAGTTTATTTAATTCATACTACCATCTTGCTCAAGTCCTGATCTAAATTGAGATCTTTTTTGGACAGATAGTATTTGTGACACTAAAACGGAGTTAAATAGACTCCCATGAATAGTGATGACCGGCTTTAATGTAGGACATTTGTTGCAGAAAAACGAGCAGATTTTCTAGGTCAAAAATTAAATGTACAACAATGGAACGCTAATATATGCGCAGGAATTCCAGCAATTCTTTTTCCATTTCCAATGTGTTTTTTCGTTGTACTATCAGCCTTAAACGCTTACTGGAAACTTTTAAATAGAGTTATAATGGGTGTAAGATGGAATTGAGCGTGACCGTCTGACGAAGATTGTCCTCACACTTGCCGAGACATTTTGGGAGACTGTCGACAAGGACTCG
The DNA here is from genome assembly GCA_900537255.1 of Acanthocheilonema viteae. Lineage (NCBI taxonomy): Eukaryota > Metazoa > Nematoda > Chromadorea > Rhabditida > Onchocercidae > Acanthocheilonema > Acanthocheilonema viteae. Next base: position 18,664 of record UPTC01000127.1, on the reverse strand, counting down.
ATGAATGCGAAGGCATTTCTAAAATTAGTTCATGTTAGTTGCAAAAAACTTCACTATAAACTTTCCAGACAGACATTTATGGCAAATAAATCAAGATCGATTTATTCTTAATTTCTACCATTCATTTTTCCAACTGCAATTTTTTTCTTTTGAAATATTACCATAATCAAATCTTCATACAACATCGCCATTCCACCAAATCGATTACTTGCAAAGGGAAGCATCGCATCCTCTCTGGAGACGGTAAGGTTTTCAAAATTTTTGATGTTTCTTCTCAAAACACTTTATAAACTACTTTAATCTTGATATTCTGATTCTATTTTTAAGATAAATTTCATAAATTTTGTGCAAATTAAAGAAACCTTCTCTAAAAGACAGAATAATCATTCCTGAGAAATCTCCTGCAAAATCGCATTTTTTGAATTTTAAGCAAATCGAATCTCAGGAAACTCTCAACAATTACATGGATCTGGATGTTCGCGAGAAAGCTTATCAGTTTGCAATTATCACCTCGTTTATCATTGGCGCTGTGCCATTTGTGGCATTGATAGCACTGACACCAACTGTAAGCCGATATATCAGCACTGTCAATCATCAGCTTCAAAATGATCTCTTTTTCTGTGAGGTGAGTTGAACACCTCAGACAGATTGCATTTGATCCCATTTCATCCGGTCATCAATTCGAACCCATTACTGGAACATTGATACAGCATGTCAGGCATACTTTTACAGCCTAGCAGTTCTCTTTAGAACTGTCGTACGGATCGAGAAGTCGTGAAGGTTGAGTGATTAGCGTTGTTAGTATTGCTGCGTTGAACAAAATAGGCATTTCAATTGAAAACAGTGCAGCTCAAATTGCAATAGACTCGGTTCATTTGACGGCGATCTCTTTTTCCAGGAAACTGCGTTTAATTTTTACGATTACGTGAGTACGAATAAGAACCATGACGGGAATCGCGGTGAGTCGGGAAATAAAACGAACAGTGTTGCGGGGGTGAGTCATTGTGTAGCTTCTAGACTTCTAGACCAGCGATGGTATAAATTGGAACTAAACGCATGCGACGACTGTTTCTACCCAACAAAGCCTCTCTGGAGAGAGGAGAGAGAGGCCTGAGGCGAGAACGGATCCATAGGTGGAATTAATTCCGATCTCTCTTCTTTAATAAGTGGAGCAATTTCTATCATACTTTCCACCCTTGAAATCGATTTCTTTTAGCTTGATACCATCTTCGAATATTTGGATTGCTCTCAGAATTTCGAGAAATGTCAGGAAAGGTGGCTACAGTCTAGTCGAAAAGTGCGAAGTCTACCGATTAAAATACAGGAAGAAGTGCCAACAGCAGCAACTTTTCTCGTTAAGTATCCAACGGATAGAGCCCAGTCGGAACAAGTGTCCGACCAACCAAACGAAGTGACGGTGGCGGAAGTTGATTTCAAACAATCCATTATGAGCACAATGGCAGAGGATTCCGGTGACGCACGGCATAATGCTGCCATGGTGGCCACGGAATATGACGATAACAGTGCAGACTTGCAACCGGAATCGGCACACTTCCATGCTTACAGATTGACGTCTTCGACTAAAAAGCATCTTCAAGGATTATCGGTGACATCTGCACCTGTGACACAAACTGTGCAGTACAGCATGACCGGAAGAAGTGGAGGTGATCGAGAATGCAGGTATCATATTTTAGATTAATACACGGATGAGAATGAGGTGTCTTACAAAAATGTGAGTATTGATAAACTCTTCTTCACTCCGACGTCTTCTTGCCTTGAGGCTTTCAAGATGTTTTGAAGCATCGGGATCGATAGATGACAGTAAGTTAAGATAGGGAGCAATTGAAGGATAGAAGTTAAGTCGAACACTGAATCTTGTGCGTGATAGACGAACGTTTATTAAGAAGTCTGCTCCATTTACCATCCCACCATTCTCCGTTTTCCGTGTGGGGATTTCAAATTTAAAGTGCATTATGAGGATCAGATTTTTTTTGAAATCTAATTTGCATAGCTGTCGGAGAATGGCTTTGTATTAGATGAGTCCGCAAGTCGTTCATTGCTTCCAATTATTATTATCGGGGAGGACAGATCTGTACTTCCTTACATATTGCACTCTTTTGTAACTTCATTCTACACAAAATTTTATGGTAAATTCTTTAATTTAGGTGCACTGCTTTACCTGGGCCCAAAGGCATGCCCGGCCGAAAAGGACTTAAAGGCATTCCGGGTACACAGGGAGCTCCCGGATTTCCGGCACGTTTGCCTTGCGAACCACCAGTTGACTTAAAAAAGATATGTGCTGATCCATGTCCAGTTGGCGAACAGGGGAAACAAGGACCAACGGTGGGTTTCTTAAACTCTACTCTAAACGCATTAATTGTTTTTCGGCATTACAAATAATGAGTCTAAAGGATACCTGTTTCAGGGTCTACCGGGAGATAAAGGTGCTACAGGAATCCCCGGTGTCCACGGCAAAAATGGTGAGGATGGAAAAATCGGCCCTCCAGGGCCAAGAGGTCCACCAGGAATTCCAGGATTGGATGGAGATGTAGGTGAACCAGGGATTGATGCAACGCCGACGCCATTCATTCCAGGACCTCCTGGTCCAAGCGGTGAGGTTGGGCCTGTCGGACCACCTGGTTTGTCCTTTAATTTTTACTAACTTGAATTGACACAACTATTTGAAAGTTCTAATATTTTCATTGCTGCGATTTCAGGACCGCGTGGAATGCCTGGAATTGACGGACCACCAGGACCAATAGGTAAACGTGGGCCTCCAGGTGAAGATGGTTTACCCGGAAGTCGAGGGTCTCCAGGACTACCGGGACCTATTGGAAAAGTTGGTCCAGATGGAAACGTTGGAGTATGAGATTTTATCCTTTTTTTTCAGAAATTCACAAGAGAGCTTTTACTTTTGTTACACCGAACTTTTCACTTCAAAGGCGACTTTAATATTTTGCTTTATAAATTATGGGGAAATAAGGAATTTTAATGTATTTGAAATCAAAAAATGGAAGATTGAGATTCATTGTTAAATTGCAAGAAAGTATTTCGCTTCAATCGAATAGATGACAGTAAGTTAAGATAGGGAGCAATTGAAGACTTTCAATTCATATTCAGATTGAAACTTCTACTTTTTCTGGCTGGAATTAATCAAAATTACAGGTTTGTCCAACGTATTGTGCAACGGATGGAGGTGTGTTCTTTGTTAAACCTCCGGAATGGTTCGAAGATTGATCGTAACAGAAGTTGTGTTGATGAAATTTGTTTTCAATTAAATTTATTCCATAAAAATTCCCATTAACCGTTCAGTATGTTGTATAGAAATGTCATCACGCTTCCGCACTACTACACGCTGTGCGCCATTACTGCGTGAAGATTTCTGCAAGCGCAGTAATGTTACTTTTAAAAAGCAACAGTGATATAAACTTTATTAAAAGAGTGCTATCACATCCATCTGCTCTTGTTGCTCTTCATCTGCAAGGTAGAATCGAACTCGCAACTAATTGAATTTTCATTCTTTACTCTATACAGAAGAAGTATTCGTAATTCCTCTCAGAGATATTCGTAAGAAACGGCTTCTCTTCCAAATTACTTTTATTGCTACTCGAACATCGAATGTTCAAGTTTTAGCTAACTTCATTAAATTTTAAATTATTGAAGTTTTTGTGTGTGTTTGATTGGAAAGGCAGACAGTGTCAGCTGTCGTTTTTCAAGTGATTTCATTTTAATGAAGGGGATAGGGAAAGAAATGGATTGGCGTGCCTGTCGCCAATTTCAATCCATAAATTATTCAGAATGCTCTTTCCTTCTACGGCTAGCTGTTGCAGCAAAATCAAAAAAAAACCTGAAGAGGTCTCTCTTTAAGGGCGCATTTTTTATTTTGAAGAATGCCAAAGAGGTCACGATTTTACGAATCACAAAACACCCAATTGTTGTCGATAGGTAAACATTTTTAACTTCTACAAATAATCATTTTAAGATTATAAATCCTTTTTTCAAATCTTTTCAACATTTCAATAACTTTTATCTGTTCTGACTACTGTACTGTCATAGCAGGTACTATCCTCCATTCGGATAAAACTAAGTTAAGCTGTAAAGAAAGTGGCAAATAAGTAATTGATGTCAAAATTAGTGTCAACGGTTTCTTTCCGAACTGTTTCCTCGTCCTAAATTTAATTCCTACAACTATGCATTTGATCCCCTCGTGAATTCAAGAGAATATTTGCTAATTTGAGCTGCAATAACCTGATCATTGCTATTGCACTTATACTTTCTCGATCCCGGAAACATCCTGTTGATCTTTGTTGCATTGCTAATGCTAAGATGAGAAGGATGATATGATTGTCCCCTGCGATTCTTGTTTAATTAAATAAGAAAGACTTCAAGTCTTCTGACGAATGAAATGGTATGATTTACCGTACCATCAGAACACTTCTCAGTGATTCGAGATTCATTTTTGGTAAAATATTACTATATCGACGGCTGTCCAAGTCTCCGTGCTTCATTGTCACTTCAACTGTTTCAAATCGATGTCAATTTTATTTTACTTTTGGATGCTGAAATATTATTTTCTATTGTTATCAACATTGTCAGGAAGATTTGGAATCAAAATGACCTTCAGCAAATATTGTAAAAGCTTATTTCTTTCTCTTCTGATCCGCTGTTGGCTACCAAAGACATTCCGGAAATATGAAAAAGGAAAGGAACTTCATGTCACTAATCCTTCCCCTAATGATACGTTAGTGCCTTGAATTATTTTTGAAGACTAAATAAGTCCGATTTTGAAGATTAAATAAGTCCGGTCTATGAATCAGTAGTTTCGACTAACACATAACCTTTCCGTTACAAGGAAAATCCGCAAGACGATCTTTGAGTCTAGAAAATGAAAATCTGCTAAGAGAGGTTAAGATCACTTTTAGTTAGAAATATAACAGCCTGTTGGAACCAACACTACTATATTTAACTTGGGATAATCGTTTGATAAGATGTCTGACGTCAACTGATATTTTTCCTGATGGCAGTATAACGGAATGTTCAAATAGCAGTCTTCTTCACAACATTTAAGCAATGCTGCTCTGATCGACACATGGCTATATGTGTTTTGGCTTCTCGAATGCACACTATTTTACCGTTCAATGATAATATGTATGAGAATCCGGTTTCTGGTACATGTTTTCACACTTATTTCTCCATTTACTTGCAAGTTTGTTCGCTTATTTTTTTTCTCTTTTGGTTTACATCCATTTATTTTGTACATTAACTTTATAATCATTGTATCAAATTTGAACTTATTAAATACAAACGTTTGGAAGTTTCACCAAAAAAATAAATTTTAGGAGTTTGTACGTTTCAGGTATACATTAATTTGTTTCCTACATGTTAGAAGGTCGATTTATATATTCGTTTTCACATTTAACATTGAAATAATACCTATTTAAAAGCAACGACACTTCTGACAGCATCTTTCCTTCGGAGAGAGATCAAAAGAGAGCCGAAATCGGTTTCTGTTTTCCTGAACAATTCTTGGGAAACAAATTGGACGTTTACAGTGAGCTTGGCTCTGTAGCAAAGCATTCTTTCACTTTTCTGTTCTGAGCGTGAGTTGAGAGTTCAGGCTTGGCTCATTTATCAGCTGCGTATGTTAATGTTACTTAGGATTCCTTCTTCTTCCACACTCTGTGAACATTTAACGATATGAATCAGGAAAGTCATTTCTGTTCGATCAAAATTCCAAAAATAAGCTGCGCGCTCCATGCTGCATGCATAACTGCAGGTGCTCATTTTAGTGCAATATAATAATACACCTGGGAGTCACTCGCTTAAACGGGAGTATGCCTTAATGATAAGTTGATAACGAAGGCATTAATGTTAATCAATAATTTGTCCAATCTGAAATATATTTTGAAGTTTTTCAAACTTAGCTAATAAATTTTGCTGCACTTTCCAGGTTTTGCAAACATATCATAAACGAACCAATTCTGTCGAATGCGGCATGATCAATCGAAAGATGTTTTGAAAATGGAAGGAACGACCATCCATGGGGTTGTATGTCAAGTGATTTGTTTTTATTGCATTCTAACGAATAAATTTAATACGCGGACAGTTGTCAGGTTCAGAATGCTCAGAGCAAAGTCGCTGAAAAAGGAAATTCAATCTTCAGAGGTGGTGACATGTACATTTTAAATCCTTTTCTTTATCCTGTCAAATCCGGGTCCAATTTAAACTGCACTGACATTCGAAAAATTGTGGTCTATCATTTAAAATCAAATTTCATTTTAATTTAGTGTTCAAAATGTAAATTAGTTTCACCACAAATTTTCGCAGCAGACTGGATTTTTAATGTAATAATTCTAAGATGAAAAATGTTCATTCTTTTTTCATCCCAAACTGCAAATTTCTTGTCACCGATCTCTCGAAACGAATGAACAGACAATGGCAGCAGCGATGTTTACAGATGGGTCTCGAGGGGACAGATGGACATGTCGTCGTCCATTGTGTCACCAAAAGCATTGGCGGCAAAAGGACTGAGTGATCAGCGATTGATCAGTGATCACTCACTGATTCGGGGGAAAGAGCCAGTTGCAGCACTGAAATGCCTTCCTCTCTTTTTCGTTTTGCTTCTCCTCGCACTCCGTGATTTCTGAAGGACTCGTGTGACCGTACCACGGACTGCTCTGAATCACCCATCAGTGTTCATGTCCCTTCCCTCCACCGTGACTTCCTTCAACTACCGATGGTGTGACAACCAAAAACTGATGGGACAATAGCAGTTCGAAAATAACGAGAACCAATGACGAACGAATTAGTCTGTTTGTTTCAATTTGTGCAGTAAAGAAGGCTTTTTGAACGTCCAAATTAGGACGGGAAGCAAATGTGGGAGGCGCCGGAAGATAACACACATACACGGAAGGACGCAACAGCCCTTCCTTCACGTAACTGTAACGGATTCAGTGTTTCACGACAGAATTGAACCATTTGTCGCACTTCTCGTTCCATCATGGCAGATCATATCATTGCTTCTTTTATTCCTCCCTCCACTCTTTTCTACACCTGTTTTTCCCTTCCTCCTCCACTATTTATCAACTCTGCTTTCTCCTCATGCTCGCCATCTATGATTGATAACGCTCTCCTCTTCAATTTTCTTCCCTCCTTCCTCATCAGGTAAGAAAGAGAGAAACTGTTAAGGTAATGATGACAACGATGCTTACCTGTGATGAATGCGCTAACATCACAATTATTTCACAATTCACTAGAAACAAATGGTTAGTTCGTTTGTCACAAAACCATCACTGCTTCCAATTTCCACCTTCACTTTCCTAGAAAGAGTGAAAAGGTTCACTAGAAAGGATAAGCTGGCATTTGCTGCTTGTCGGTCACTCTTGTCCAACAATGACCACCGTTACTCTGTCCATCCTCGTCTTTCATCTCCTCATTGAAGAATTGTCCTGATATTCAGTGCTTGGGACACTACAGACAAGGTCATTTCCTTCAGATTTTTACTGTTGTTGTTCATAAGCGATCTGATATTTCATTTGCTCTGCTGGTGAAAGGTGAAAGGTCACTTAGAAGCATGCCAGCTGTAACACTTCACAACTATATCTGTCTTTCTTAACTCTTTGCTCTGATTCGAGTTGCCTGAAAATACGTGCATTATATTTTAGATTTCAAACTGAAGCATTCATGAGATGCCTGAATGAAAAAAAGTGAAATATTTGGGTTAAAGTTTTCTTCGCTTATTCTTCCTCTGCCATCTTTATGGCATACAATTGTTAGTCAGTGAAGTGTTATTAATTTTATATTCATTTAAATGTATGGGTGGATACATTTGTGGACCAGAAAATTTTGTGGCGTCACATCATTTCGGTGCAGCATTACTTCACAAATTCTGCTTGGTGAACTCAAACAACAGTACTGACTGTCAACATTGATCTTTCCATACCATAAAGGCGGATCTCCGGCCTCTTTAAGGTAGGTTGATTTTGCTGATATGAACTTCAACTGAAGGTGAAATGAAGAGAAGCAAAAGCGATAAGCACAGTCATTCAAAACCAGTTTCCGGCGCCTTCCTGTCTCATCCATCATTTGTTTATCATCAATATAAGTGACATTATTGGAGTGCTTCTGACCTTCTGCTCGACCTGATTCACAAGAAGCATCAATCCATGCTTCATTTAAAGATACAATTGCTCTGTTCCAACTCAAATAATTCTTTTCTGCTTCCAGCCCAAACATCTGTTGGTTCCGTTACATTAGTAAGGACAGAAAAAAGCCGTATTAGGAACAGATGTTAGCTTGCTTTATAAAACCAACCTCAAACATCCTCCTTAAATTGAAGAATTTGATGAGCATGCAAAGCAATCCCAAAATTTTGTTGGAGGAAAATTGAAGCTTGGATTGATCGGAAATTGGAAAAGAAGATCAAATCCGAACTGCTAATTTTGGATGAAAAATTAAGATTCGAACTTTCAACTTTCACATTTATTTCCATGTTTTCGATAAAGAGATAAAAAGCTTAAAAATATGAGGATAGCTATCGTGAAATTGTGGGCAATTGAATTTAATGTTCAGCTCTACGAACTAAAACACTGTTTGATGAATTTGATATTTAAATGAAATTTTTGTGACTGAAAAAAGAGGAAATGTCAGGTCATCTAATTTAATAGCGAATAAATCTGTATTATTATCCAGTTTGAACGGTCACGGTCAAACTGAATTACTCTTTTCCCTCACTGCAACTGTACTTTCTGGAAATAAGCAAATTTTTCATGGAATAAAGTATTTGCAGTAACTATTTTGTGCTATTACTCGTGACAAGCTATCACGTCCTTATCAGTGCTTCACACACTCCTTTACTTGCTACTTTTTGTCTGAGAGATCAGTCTCACAGTTGAAAACAAATCGATAGTGGAGATATTCCGGATTCAGTGTCAACAATGTACCAACTATTTTGATCAGCTACAGTGGCAATGAATGTCCCTCAGTGATCACTCACCCATTTACTCTTATCAATTCAATTTATAAATTTTCAGAACGGTGCGTCCACAACGTTCATTTCCTTTCCTTGCCTTTCAAACAAACACTTTTCAATGGTTGTGATGATTGATGATGATGATGATGATAATGATGATGGTGATGGCGAGAGTGGTGGCGGTGGTGCTGTTCGCTTATCATAATACATGATCGTTTTCGAATTTTGCTCTTTCTTCCCTCTCGCCCATTCCATCTTCAAAATGTCAATTTGCGCCAGGCTGCCATCCATCTTTTTTTCCCTCTTTTCTTCTCTTCCCTCCCATTGCCACCTCTCACCATTCGTCCGCAAAGGAGAAAGGTACCGTGCATCTGTAATGTTACCTTCCGGTGCTTAGTGAACTCTCCTGCTGGTTCGCAGTTTGTCTCCGCCGAATTCTACCATTCTTCAATCAATAATGTACTAAAGTTACCTGTTATATCGGAGCTTATCGACTCTCTGTCCGATGCTTCCCTCAGTTTACATTTCAACTCGAGCCGTTGCTTAATGGAAGCATTATTCACATTCGATGTCAATGTCGCCGAGCGCCGCAGAGTGATGTTCTAATCGATATGATGGGAAGGAGATATATCACTAAACGCATTAATTATTTCACTTTGCTATGTACTTTTATTTGATAATCCTTGTCTCTCCACAGGTTTGTTCAATTTCGGGGCCTATTTGTTTAACATTAGTCTCCAGTCTCACTTAACTTGATAAATTTCAGGATGACGTATTTCTCATTAAGAACCACTCGGGATAATGAACCCCTCAGATTTCTCCTGAAACGTCTGAAAAGACATGTGAACAAATCACACGAAGTGCAAAGTGAAGGTAAGTAAGTTGTGACCCTCTCGGGTCAATACCTCTCGCGACCTCTTCACCCTTCCACTCATTCATATTCTTTTCAATCAATCATGAAATGCCCAAATAACACACATTTAAACAATACCCAACTATTTTAAATGATTCAAATTTCCACACAGAGAATAAATGTGGTGCAATTCGGAACTCTTTCTTACCGGTCCTTTTTTAATCTTCAAATATCATTCAGCGGCAATATTTCCGGTATGGCAGTTTAAATTTCACTGCAAACAGTCAACCTCAAATCAATCGATGAAACTATTTTGGGAGGAAGAAGCTGGTCAGCAACGCCTACTTCTGTCTGTTATTCATGACAATGAGAGAGAGAGAGAGAAGGAAAAAATATATCGCATCATTATCATATCATATCACCGTAACTCATCAATAGCGACCCAATCTACCCTGTCCTAAATAACACCCTCTGCTGCATCTTCCCATTGCCGTTCCTTAACTGTTCTCTTTTTCTCTAGTTCTCGAAATCATAGTAATGCCATCTCTCCCTCCCTCTTTCTCTTCCTGACTGATCATAACAAAGGAAGGGAAGTTTGGTCAGTTCTGACCATACGGACAGAGAATGACCAGTGTACTTCCATCATTTACAATAGTTGTTGAAATACTTTGCTCACTTTAGCCACGTGTCCCTCTTCTTTTTTCTCTCTATTTTCTTATAATTTAAAATTTCGCTGCAAAAGTGTCGAACACCGACTGTCAGACAAAGATGATGCAGTTGGTGATGAGGAAGGGTATGTGGATGTGATAAGGGAGTGATAATCTCGACGACAGTGATAGCGATCGAAGTGCAACCAGTGGAAGCATCATCGAGTCTGTTGGCTATGTTACATCAACTTAATTGCTCTTTGGAGATTTACAGAAGGACGTGATAAGATCATCGGGCTGTATCGCTCCTCTCCTTCTATCTGTCTGATTGTCCGAATTACTGTCACTCTAGTAAGTGTCCTTCAATTAAAGTCAGTTTTACAAAAGTGTCTCCTTTACGTATTGGTCTGAAGTAGTAAAGAAGTCGTTTAATGAAACCTCTTTTGAATTGCTGCTTATCAGATCGGTTTAACAAATGCAATAGAGCTTCAGCACAGAATTTTAATGCTTTGCACCGGGAGGAAAAGGCCTTCCTCGACATTCGGGATGGACGGGTGGATGGATGTGCCAGACAGGATCCATGCTTTCCTCCCCGATTTTGCTGCTTTCCGACTGCGTCAGGCATACAGTAGATTTATTACACTTGCATTCCTCTTGATGCTTTCTGTCCAGTTCAGTTCTGAATGAATGAACGGATATTTAAGGAATGAAAAAACAGCGCAGTTGTCATTCCTCAAATTTGCACTTAACGACCGACGACTCATGCTGCAAATTACCGTACAACAAACACGGTTTTGCATTCACGTGTGTTTCCCTTCGAACGGATTTGAGAAAAATGAGAATAAGAGAAATGATGAAAACAATTCCGATTATATTTCTTTTCTGAATATTTGATCCATAAAATTCATTTCAGTTCTGCATTTGAACGTGCTTGAACTTGTTTCTCGGACGGTTTTCTCGTTCATTTATTTCTTAAAATTCTACCCATTAGTGTGCAAATGACTGTCCGATGTGAATGTTGAATTAGCCTATGAAGTGTGCCTGCCTTAGCCCCTTTTTTTATTTCCGTGTTCTCATCGTCCATTCCATGTTATTGCGGTAATCGTCTGATTTTTTCACATTTCTAACACAGAAATATGAAATTTGACAAAGAGCCCTAAACTGCAAACTTTCAACCAAATTATCAATTTTTCATGCGACTACCGCTATCCAACTAATGGATGGATTATACGCGATGTTTGGTGGAAATCACGTAATTACGCTGTACTCTCATTTTAGATCCACTAATTGACCTTAAAAACACACTGAAAATTATTCTGCCACCTACAAAAATGATGAAATTTTAATTGGCCCAATGCAAGAAGAATTATTGACATTACAAGAATTGAAAAATGCGCCAACAAGTGATTATTATTATTATTATTATTGTCATTGAACTGTTGATGCCGATTTTGCTCCATGCTAATGATTATTTCAATTTGAAGCCACGACAAGTTATTAATGCTAGTAAGTTTTTTTTCTTACTTTAAATGTTGAACTTTTCTTCCCATATGCGCGCATAAAGTAGTCACACACTACAGCTTGTAAATTAGCTAATGAGAAGGTGGAGAGTGAAAAATAATCACATTTTTCTCCTTAATTGGAACTAATTTTTTCTTTTCCACTCCACAGTATTTTATTTACTGTAAGCTAATTAATGAACAATGAGTGAATGCATATATTGAAATGAAATTTATGTTTGTCCTCTGTATCGGCCTTTTTGAGTATCTATCCATCCACCTGTTTCTTTCTTCACTATCATTTTAGCTTTAAGGATTTCTGCGTATTGCAATTTGATGCTTAGAGTAGAGGTCACAGTTGTTAGTTGCAGTAATAGTTAACAACTGTTTCGATGATCCATCAATTTTCCTTGAAACTGTCTCTCTGCTTTGCTGAACACGGTGGTTTATAAGTGGGCGAAAATGATATGAGGAGAATCGCATTTCTGTTTTATTTTATCCTTTTAAAATTTTAAAAAGTCATCCAAAGAGTGGAGATTGAAAAGTGTTTTGTTTGCAAATTTTAAATAATTGAATGACTGGAAAACGATGCTATATCAATGAAAATTCAATTCGAATATGGAAAAATCCCACGCAAATGGCGCACATCTCCATTTGCACTCGTTGCCTTCCTCATTCTAAAGTAACGTGACTGTGAAGAGGAGCGAGCACTGTTTTTACTTCTCTCGCCTGACAGTCTCGCTCCGACTATCAGTAAAGTGATTGTCAGCTCTTATCTTCTCGCTTCTCGTAGAAATGTTCAATTTGTAATGTTGCATTTGAAAGAATAGGAATTGCGAGGAACGGAACAGTCGCCTCGCAGAATTAGCAATCAAAAAAGCAGGGATTCTATCTTCCGTTCTCCGATACCCCGCGGTGTCTTTTGGGTCCTCTCAAATCAATGTCTGTCACATTAATCTGATTTGCGTGGCAGCATGCCAATGACCGTTGCTGACATACCAACGGTCAATAATAAATCACTGTTGAAGAAGCAGACAAGAGCAAAACTTTAAACTGATCCTGTGATTGACTGATTGGTTTGCCGGTCGATCGATCGATTGACTAAGTGGTTAATGATTCCTCTTATCGGTTATCATTTCATATTTCTACCCTTTCTAATCCATTTTCTCCTTCCAGTTCCATCCAACCGGTCCTTCTCCATCCCCACTTACTATTCCTCTTTTCCATCTTTCCTGCGCGCAGAACACGAGTGATAAGAATACAAGTTCAGTGAACTGACCTCAAAGACAGGGCGCAGAAAATTTTCTGTGATAATAGTTCCAAAGTTGTCTTACAGACCATCAAAAATGCCTTTTTCTCTTTTAAAATAAATCGCAAATTTCTTCAGTATCTGACCCCTGACATCGCCTTTCTAGAAGATGAATAATGCGTTATTTCATTTCCTTGTTCAAGATGGAAAGGTCAATTTGGGGTTGCTTCTGTCCCTGATTACAATAATTGCATCATTACTTCTTTGAATTTTGAAAGTGACAATTTATGAGAGAGACGAGAATGATTATCGTTGCGTCAAACCTTTCATCGTTCAAAACATTTCACTTCTTTCGCCAGTTTTCATAACAGCGTTTTCACTAAATTATCACTCATTTCTGTTAGAAACCCCAATGAATTTCAACATCTTTCAAATGAATTGGCAAATAATATCGAAACATTAACAAAAATAATTTCTGTTATTGTTTTCCTTCCGGTACAGTTCGTTATTTGAAGGAAAGTTAGTATTTCAGTTTGGAATACTAATTTTCACTTCACGTCTCATCACTTCGACACGTTCATGAAAACGTTGTCTGGAGTATCGAAGTTGCAGGTTCGTTCCACTTTTCCTGCAGAATTGTTCAATTAGCAGATGGTGAGTTATGGAACAAAATTGAAGTGAAAGCTAACATTCCATTTCATTTAAATGATCAGTGAATCACACAGTTTGCTTTTCACATTTCTGCCGCATGTCGACCGACGTATTTGTCTGTCGGAGCAAATCTCGTCCTCATTAACCCATCGATTCAGCAGTTTTGCATCTGTTCTCTTCCATCAGATATGCTTGCAAATAAAGGAAATTTAAAGATAGAAAATATTCCGCTGTTTTCTGCTTCCACAGGAAGTGATATTTTGAGGAGAAGGAGAATGTTTTGACATTTGAAACGGTTTTTTGAAGGTTTAAGCAGAAGAATACGTAATTTAAATAAAAGAACTGAGCACCTCGCACCAAAAATTTAGTCTTTTTGCATCGGCGAAGATATTAATAAGTTCTGGATTAACAGCTTATTTACGAATTTTGAAATATGGATGGAATTCTTTCTGCCTTCACATTTAGGAAACAATTTTTTGCCGGTCGGAAATTTATTTATGGTAAATTCTGGTTGGTCAGAAGAAATGTGGGAAAATTGGATTTCTGTGAGGTGAAATCTTCCGAATTCCCGCCCGAAAGTTTTATGACTTCAAGAAAAAAGTTAAGTCTCTCCTAACATTCATTTGACTCTTTTCTTTTCCGTTTTGTTTTGTAAACTGAAAAAGCAAATACAGAACATATATGTGAGTGAAAATATAATGCGTTTTTTTAAAAAGCGATTCAATTTCTTCCGTCAATTATCGTATGTTTGTCGCAGTTTTGCTTTAAAATTGATGAAAATCGAAATGAAAACTTGCACCTCTTAATATTTCCAGTTTTTTTACACTAGATAGAAATTATTCATGAGACTTCGAATATCTCGAATAGATGGACTAAGAATTTCAGGAACTTTCGATTTTTGAAATGTGGAGGCAAACATTTAGTCAAAATGAATGATAGATAACTTACAGATGTATAACTGATATCTGATTCCTGAAGAAGTACAATAAACAGTACGAATACAACTGCCATATTGTTTGTAACTTTTTTAATTTACCATTTTAATTTCAAACGTCCAAATTTCATTTGGCATTAAAATCTTTTAGGTCAAAAGCAACTTTTGGTGAACTGTTTACCTTCGATGTTAACAATCGCACATTATGTGTGTGTGTGTGTTCTTTTAATGGATATCGAAATGAATGTTTACCATTGATGGATAGTGAGAGTGAGTGACCTGTGACGCTTAAACACGAAAAACTTTTGTAGGGACTGTATACATATAAATATGAATAAAATTGATTTCCAAATTAAATCCATTTTTCCGACAATGTCCAGTGATTTGTTGATACTCGGTCTCTGTCACATGGTAGAACTGGGATGAACTGAAAACATTTGGAGAATCCATCAAGTTCAAAGTATTCAGAGAAGTATTCCCATTACCTGACCATGAATATTTTATCCTTCATTTCGTTATCAGATATCCTTCACAAAACGCCTGCCTATTTTTTGAGAAAAGCCAAAGCTCCTACTCTTCATTCATTCGAGCTTCATCGAAACTGTGCTGAATTTGTAGTGTCTAAAAAACAGTCTGGAAGTGTAAATTCTTATTATGACATCGATTTCGAATACATCTAAGAAGGTTGAATTGCTCATTTTGTTGGAGACTAAATTTTAGCAAAGAAGAAATCTTAAAATCGAATATTTGTCTCCTGGGATTTCTCAGTTCATCTTGTTTAATGGAAATGATTGCAAGGTCGTTGCATGTGTCAACTGCAACTTAAGAAACGGTTGCAATACATTTCTCAAGCTTTTGTCGACGTCCGTAATTTCACTTTCTAACTTTCGTCAAAGACGGCAGCTGCACTGCAAGTTGTTTCGATTTTTAATTTGCTTTGTTAGCCAAGAGAGAGCCTATCTGCGCTTATTTAGACATCTCGGCGACGAGCTAACTAGCCAAACCTCTAAATCTGTAGGTAAATCAGCAGTTATTGAAAGGAAGATAACTGTCAAGCGAAGAAAAAAGCTTAGGTGTGCTTCCGTTGGTGAAGTCAAAATTAAGAAAGAAGTAAGTTTTCTGAGTATTCTTTTCGGGAATAAATGGCACATTCCGCACGGAAGAGGGGGAAATGACGGAGCGGCAGCTAGTGGCTCCATCCTTTTCATTTATTTTTGAAAAAACATTCTATTAAATTGATACGTTTAAACAGCAAATTGACAAATTAGGAAGTGGAAAGAGAGAGAAGGAAGAAAGAGAATGAATAAACAAAGAATTAGGTGTACAGTTAAGGAACTGAACAGATAAAATACACTGAAATTAATATAAAATAACAGATAAGCAAGTGATTAAACGAAAAGTTTTAAAAGTCTTCGTTAACCTACTTTCTTTCTATTTTTCAAAGGTTATTTCGACGAAAACTTTTCATTTCCTGCTGTAGTAGAATTAAAATCCTTCGTTTAGTCTTTTTTGCAAACCGTTCGAATCATGGAAAGGTGCATCCCTGTGATCAATCACAAGGTCACTATCACGAAGTGCCAGTAGGGTCATTAATCGAAGATCAAAGGGTCCGGATAAATAAACTTCTCCAAAATATTGATTTTTCATTTTGATCACTGCTGAAAAAGAACGCTGTGAGTTCACTGAATCGTCCTACCAACAACCTGTCCAACGGATTGAACTGGATAAAACTGTTAGCAAAAGAAGTTGGTTTGAGCAATGTTCGTGATTAGGCCTGTTGCACTACCGCTTCCTTGTTTCCTCTAGCAAGGTGAGGGGAAAGTGGTCATATCAATCCCTAAACGTAACCGTTTCGCGGACAGTGTCAGTTTTTTTCTTTGCTTTAGCATTGAAATCGAAGCGTGCAAGTATTTTCGACGTTTGGATCGATTACCGTTATGTTCATGCAGAAGCTGGAAAGTTTGGTGAAATGATAATTCTCAGCATTTTAAAAATGCCCAGTTCATTTTTTTTTTAATTACAGCCTTAAGCCTAAGGGATATTATGTAGAATACGTGCACGTGTAAACAATATAAGGACATATGAAAGCGTTACATCGATATGACAGTAAATATGAAGTATTTCGTGCATCCTTATACGGAAACGTGCTGCAATGTGACTGCCATTCAGTATTAGCTTAGGAGTGACTCACGTGAGACTCGACATTTTAGAACTTTACAATAATTTGAATCTAGTGGGGAACTAATTTACTGTTGCAAAAACGAGATGTATGTATGCAAAACTGCTGAAATGCTGGAAGCATCTACATATCGCAGATCGAAACATTACGAATTTTTTACATTGGAAAAATAAATCTTCTCGAGTCAAATATTTCTTCTCATTTAAATTGATCACTCCAAGCGAGTCATTATTTTAGAAAAAAAGGAAAGAAATTTCAGTGTTTTCCGGAAGACGATTTACTGGGCACAATGGTGTGTCAACGTTGGAGAACGACTCGAGCTACTTCAAACTGTTGGAGGCAGATGGCGATTCGCTCCTCGTCGGTGCAAGGTAAATCCTTTCTTCTCTCTCCATCCACATAAGGAAACTCTGCTCTGCTCTCCATCAACCTCTGAATCACTGTTTTACATTTTAGTTTCACCTTCCATCCTTAAATTCCACCAATTCTTGGAAGTAATCTCCTCATTTTCAAACAGCCCAGCTAATGTCTCTCTAAGAGAGGTACCATTTCTTACTTTCTTCAAAAAGACATTAAAGAAGAAAGGAAAAGAAGAGTGAAGACGAAATTCACGAGTATTTCTAATGAACAAACACATTTTCTGTCTTCTTTAAAATTACTTCGTTGTGGACGGGTGCGCATATGACTGAAATGAGATGAACAGTTTTGGCTATCAAACATCTTTTAAGGAGTGCAAATAATGAGTAATTAGGTCTTTCTGTCCTTTCTCTCTCCAAGTATTTCCGGAACGGAAACGGATTTTCCTCCTCAAACAGCCTTTTCTGTTTGAAATAGCGAGAAGAGAAAGTTCGTTTCGAGCTACACATACATACTTATGTACGTATAATTCTAAAATCAGTGTCACTCGTCAGCACGAATCCCAATGAACTGTCAGCCTTCCTAAATTAATTTGGCATTTTAAGGCTTCATTTATTAGAAACGCCGCCCTCAGTCAATTGCATGGCAGAGAAAGCGTAGCTGACGAATTGAATAGCAAATTTCCAATATCTATTAAATAAACCTTAGCTTAATCGAACGGTCTCGGAAATAAGATGGGATGGGGGTGGGCATGGATCATAATGGGAACTGTGAGTTAGGAGCACTGATTTTTACCTCTCCAAAGAAGTTATTCATTTTTGAGGTTCCAATAAAGCATGCTACCGACGTTTTTCTGCACATGCTTAATTAGTGTTTATGAAGTTTAGAAGTGTGCAACTTTGATTCAAGCGATTTATCAAAAAACGAAAATTCTCGGATTTTTCTAATTTTAAAATCTTGGAAATTATGCTATAACCAAAATCCGTTATTTCTGTTTCAAATTCTTCTTTGTTGGAAGTTTACAAAAGTGAAAAGGAAAAGTTCATATGGCTGCCCTTACGATATTCCACGGTGATGGGGAATAATTGAAATTGATTGAAATCGGAAATCGTCCAGTGACGAACTTTGCCTTCCAAGGGGGAACTTTCTGTTAGAGAATTTCTTCGAGAAGATTGTGAGACAGCCATGTTCGACTTATAAATACTCCAACTTCATGAGTTGTTGCTAGCAATTATTTATGAAGAAGGAGAGGACTTTCTGATCTTTAAAATCATGCGAGAATGGAATGCGAACGAGAAGTGAAGTGAACTCAGTGAATGTAACG